>BRYA01000498.1:24745-45738 GCA_030267965.1 Triparma columacea
GGGGGAGGGATCAGGGGGGAGGGGGAGGGGACGAAGAGGAGGAGGGAGGTGTTTGACAAGCTGGCCAGGCTGGCGTTCGCCATCGTAGAGGAGGAGGAAGCCTGGGGGGGGATGATCCCTGCAGACAAGGCCAACTTCGCCTGGGCCATGAGCGAGCTGGGGGTGGGGAGGGTGGGGGGAGGGGCGTGGATGAACATCACGCAGAAGGAGGTGGAGGAGCTGGACGGGGCGCTCAACAGCAAGCTCCTGAGCGGCCTCACCACCATGGGGTGGTTCAAAGGGGGCGGCGACAGCGAACTGCTGCTGACGCTGTTACAGGGAATCGAGAGCAAGATACCAAGCTTCAACGTCAGGGACATTAGAAGGACCATCTGGAGCGTTTCGAAGATGAGGAGGGAGGTGGGGGGGGTGAAGGGGGAGAAGGTGGCCGCAGTTTGCAGGGAGATCCTGATGAAGCTCGCCGACGAGACGAGGACCATGTGCGGGAACCTCCCGGCTGCGGACATTAGAATAATCCTCCAGAGCTTCGTCATGATGGGGTTCAGGTGCGACGAGATGGTGGAGGCCATGGAGACGGAGGTCACTAGGAGACTGGGGATCCTTGGGCAGGGGAACAACGAGGTCCTGGGGGAGACGGAGTGCCTGGGGATATTGAGGAAGGAGGAAGGAAAAGGGGTGGAGGAGGTTAGGAAGAGAATGGAGAGGATGGAAGGGGGAGGGGGGGGGGTGCGGATCGAGAGGATACTGGAGGACTCGGAAGACTCTTCCAGTTTTGAGCTGGGAAGGTGCAAGGAACTGATTGCGAGCTACAGGAGGCTGGAGTTTGGGGAGGAGCACAAGAACGACATCTTTGGTGCGAGGACACCCATCCAGCAGCGCTTCCAGAAGAAAAGGGGCTAAACGAATTTCGTGTGATACATTACAATGTGGATATGGATGGCTTTTACTTCTTCTTATCCCACGGCCACCTGAAGGGCTCTGCATCCTCGTCGACCCAACCTTCCTCGAAATACTTCGCCTTTGTTTGCTTGGACTCCCCATTCTCATCAGTCAGGTTGTTGGCCTCGAGCTCGAACATAAAGTTGCCGGTCTAAGGGGGTTGCGATGGATGCGGTAGGTAAGGTGTGCAAGGTGGGATTGGCCATGTTAATTGCTTTTCAACCAGTCTCACCTCCTTGTCAACGCCCTTGTAGTCGCCCAGGAAGGGCGAACCAGCTCCTGCGGTTATTAGCTGCACAACCCCCTTCAAGCCAATCTTTGGCTGATGCGTTGTGGGGGGCGTTGGGGTGGGGGGCGGTAGGGGAGGGTGGGAGGGAGGCGAATAAAAAATGAAAGAAAGTCTCTACCAACGCACCTTTTCGACAGCGTCGTCGCTCACTTTCTTCTCGTCTTTGTCCCCTTCAGGACCAGGGATCCACGATGGCAAACCAAAAGCAAGGGAGGTTGAAGGCGAACAGGTGGCGAGATTCCTGCATTTTTGGTTAATAGGGAGATGAAAGGTGAAGGTAAAAACAGGGGTTATGAAAACGAACGCGAGACAGGCGCGTAAGGATAACATTTTGTAGCGGTGTCTGAGATTTTGAGAGTTTTTGACAAAAGAAGTTTTCAGATTTGACATCTATATTCTCCCTTCTCAAAACACAAAAAATCCACACGCTCACCCCCAAACAAACCCCTTAACTGCAAAATGGGCTGGTTCGGCGGCTCCGGATCCTCCGAGCCCGAGACCCCCAAGGATTTCTCCTCTTCTGATGACTCTGCCTTTTCCGCTGCATCCGCACCTATGTCATCTCAGGCTTCAACCGCTGGGATGGGGAGCACGGGTCTACAACAGTTCGCGGCTGAGGCACAACAGAAGGCTATGGTACAACAGGTGAGGAGATGGGAGGAAGGAGGAAGGGAGCATTTTGAGGAGAGAAGGAAACCACTGGACGATGGGAGGGATGAGGAGGGGAAGAATTCTTGTTAGAATTACGGGAAGGGGAATTTTATGGGGAAATCATCATCACTGAATACGCCCATTGAAGGCGAAGGGAACGCTCATTTTCTAGACGCTTCATGTATCCCCATTTAGGGTTTGTCCCATGCCTTGATCCCCATGCACCCCCATGCACCCATGTATCCCCTTATATTCCTAACACGCTCAACCCCCCCCCCTCCCCCACCCACAACCCTCCCCCAGGTCGTGTCAAAGTTAACCCAAATAGCCTTTGACAAGTGTGTAAACAAGCCCGACACCTCCCTCTCATCCTCTGAGCAGTTGTGCATCCACGCCGTCACCGGAAAGTACCTCGACGGGAGCGAGTTCGTTATCAAGAGACTGCAGAAAATGCAGGGGGGAGGAAGGGAGCAGCTACTTAGTTGAAGGGAGGGAGAAAGAAGACAAAGACGAGATAGATTGAGACTTGAGAACTGGCTGACAGAAACAAAAGAAAAGAGAGTCAGAGATAAGGATAAGAGGGTTGACGGTGACGGTGACGTGGGGACATGGGTGACAAATCGTCCTTAATACCCAAACCTACTAACTTTCTCTTCAAAAACAACAACAATTATTCAATGTCCCCTCGCACGCCCCCGCTACACGAAGTGCGTCCCAGTCCCCGTTCCCTCCACTGTCTTTCCCTTGTACCAGCTCTGTATGACGCCGCCGTCAATCTCAATCGCCTCCATAATCTTCTTCTTAGCCCTGCTCTCCTGGTCCGTCATCTCCTTCCCCCCCTCCCCCTCCTTCATCATCTCCATGAAGTCCCTCACCTCCCTGTCCCTGTTAACCGTGCTGTGCGTCATCTGCTCCCCGTGCAGGCTAGGCTCCTCCACCGGGTACTCCGTCCCCAGCGTCTGTAGCACAAACTCCATCTCGACCTGTATGCCCTCCTCCCTCTCCAGCACCACGTCGGGGACGCTCGCCTCGACCGCGTACCCGCACTCCGCCCCCCTGTACACCACCTCCCACACGGGCTCCTTCTCCAGCCTGATCCGCCCCCGAGCAACCCTCTTCTCCTTCCCCCCCCCGTCGTACTTTACGTCGAACGTCCCTTTAAGGTGAACCCCCGCTACCACCCCCGGGTACCACATCCCCTCCACCCTCCCCCCCCCCGCGCTCCCCGTCGCCAAAGTCGTCTCGGTCGTCAAGCTCCCCCCCTCGAACGTGCTAGTGTCAACGCTGCTGCCGTCCCCCAGGCTCGAACCGTCCTCCCCCGTCCCCCCCCCCCCACCCCGGCGCCCGCGGGAGCGGCCACCCCCCCCACCCCGACCACCCCCGGCCTCCTCCTTCACGCTCTTCACGACGACCCTGACGCCCTTCTCAAGGTGCTGGTAGCCTCCCCTGGAGTAGAGGATGTAAGTGACCTCCCCCTTCCTGATCCTCTCGTTCCTGCTGTTTACCAGCACCGGGTCCCACCGGAGCCATATGGTGTTCTTGTTCGCGAACTTCAGCCGAGGCGCCGGAGCGAACGTCTTCGGCGGAAGCCTGCTCAGCATGTCCTCAAACTCCATCCTCTTCACCTCCTCCAGCCTCCTCTTCTCGTCCTTCTCCCTCTGAACGCGCTCCTCGTACTCCCTCTGCTTCCTCTCTTGCTCTTCCTTGAACTCCTGGATCCTCCTCTCCCTCTCCAGCCTGGCGTGGAACTCCTCCCTCAGCCTCCTCTCCCTTTCGTCAGGTTGCTCAAGGTCCAGCACCACCATCTCCTTCCCGCTCCCTACCGCCCTGTCCTCCTCGCATCCCCCCACGAAGTATATCCTCTGCCCCAGCGGCACCGCCGCGTGCCCGTACCTCGGGGGCGGCTGTTCCTTCACGTTCCTGCACGTCTCCTGCAGCCGACCAAGCCTCCACTTGCAGACCTTCTCCACCGCCTCCGCCTCTGCCGCCTCTACGCTTCGACCCCCCGGGACCCCCCTGCTCATCGCCGCCGCCTTCTCGTCCTCCAGCACCGCCTTTGCCCTCCTAACCGCCGCCCCTGCTGCGTCGAGTGTCGGTAGCATGGATGCCCTTGTGTCCTCGACTGCCGGGGCGCTCCACCTCCAGCTCTCGACGTCCAGGACGTGGACGTCCCCGTCGCTCATGGCCACGGTCCCCCCCGTGGGGGACCTGCCCCCGATTACGATGACCTTCCCCGCCATGGCGACGGCGGCGTGCTCCATACGGGCGGGGGGGAGACGGCCTGTGCAGGGGGGTGCGGTGGGCTCGGTCCAGACCTTGGCCTGAACGTCGAGGAGCGTGACGTCCATGTACTTGCCGTCGTGGACACCCCCCAGGCTGGCGGTCCCGTGGCGGGAGTTCATCTTGGCCCAGTGGACCGCTGCAGACCTCTCCTTCATTATAGCGTCGAGGTCGCTCTCGGCGTCGGCGGTGTCCTTCTCCCTCTTAGCGACTGCCGCCGCGGCCTGGGCGCTTAGTCTGGCCAGCTCCCTCCAGCCCCTGTAGTCTGCCTCCGTCTCCAGAACCGCCCCTGCAACCTCGGCCTCGGCCCTCTCCATCCTGTAGCACTCCTCCACCCTCGCCGCCGCCGCCTGCATCTTATCGTCCAGTTCGTCCATGTTCTCCGGTGTCCCAGTCTCCGCCATCGGTGATACCCCGCACCCCCCAAGTACCATGATCCTCCCCTCATCCAGCGCCAGTACGCTGTGTCCGTGTCTCGGGCACGGCGGTACCCCCATGCACACCGGCTCCGCCCAGTCCGTCGTCGCAACGTCGTATATCCATAGGTCCCCAAAGTTACGCGTCCCGTCCCTACCCCCGAACATAACCACGCTCCCTGCCTTACCCTCACCGGGTACGTACGCAGCCTGTGCCCCGCACCTTGGTGCGGGTACTCTAACGATGTTTCTGTCGTACTCCACCTTCCTCCAACTCGCCTTATCGAAGTTCCAAACGTGCACGTCATCCCCGAATACCCCCGCTCTTTGTCTCCCCCCAAATGTCCACATAGTCCTATCAGGTAACGCGACCGCGCAGTGCCCATACCTCCCCGGTGGATCCTGTTCCCCCCCCTTTGGTATGTCATGCCAGGTCATTTCAACCATGTTGTAAACGAACGTCCTACCTTCGTAAACCGCTCTTTTACTCGCCCCTACTAAAGCGGTTTCGTAAGCTTTGAAAACACCACCACCACCATACCTAACACCACCGTGTACAACAAGGTGAGGCTGTCCAACTGGGTTAGGTATCATGACCCCCGTGCTCCCTAGCATACACGGTGGGCTTGATAAGTCCATTTTCCTCCCTTCAATCTCGTCTGCGTCCCTGCAAATAACTTTCGTCCAGTGCATGGATGAGATGTTCGTAAGTGGGAAAGCCTGGGTTCGTACACCCCTTTTTAACTCCTCGTTTAAACCCTCTGAACCTACGCGGAGGACGTCTTCAAGGTCAAGGATCTCAGGACCACCAACAGGGTCACCCCAGTCGTTAACAAGGCCTCCTGAAGAAGACCTAAACCTACTGCCAGCGGTACCTAGCCACTCCCTAGTATGTTGGCATGTCCCGAACGGTAGTGTACATACGACGCATCTACTAAATGGTTTCTCCTCCTCCCCTCCTTCACCATTCGCATACTTAGCCCACTCCCTAACGCCCTCACCTACCTGCTCCCTTATCTTGTCACCGACGTACTTTGTGTAGTCGAGGGAACCGTGGATAGGATCGAGGGATTCGGAGTAGGGGACGAGACGATCTTCAAATGTTGAAAGGAACTCGGAAGGGGGGAGATCACGACGGTCTACTTTAGAGGGACTTCTAGAGGAACCTCGAGAACCCCGAGATCGTGCTGACTCTGAGGTCCTAGGTCTGTCAACATCTGAAGGCGAACTCATAGTCCCTGCCTTCATTTCCTCATGAGGTGACTTTCTTATGAGGGAGAAACGAGGGTCGTCGTAGGATGGTTTGAACTTGTATTCCGGGTGGGAGTATATTGCGGTGTCGTCGAGGACGTCCATTAGGGTTGACAGGTAACGACCGTCTAACGCCTGCTTACGGAGCTGGGGGAATGGGGTGGGGATGGGTGGGGGGGTGAGAGGAAAAAAATATATGGGGGAGGGGATAAGGGGGAGGAGAGAAAAAAAGGTTATTCAGGAGATCGAGGGAGCGAGGAGCGAGACGAGAATTCGGGACGGGGGGGGGGGGGTCGCAGGTTTCACAAGTGAGAAAAGGCAGCTTGTCTCTCTCACCTCCTTCACATTTATGGGGGAGGCAACAAAGTCATCCATATTGAGAGAGTGAGGGGGGAGGGTACAGGTGTGGGGGTAGTTGGAGGGAAAAAGTTTGTAAGCCTAAATACTATTTACGCGAGGTATTGGGAGAATATAGGAAGGGGGCAAGCCCTCGAGGGGGTGGGGGGGGGGTGTTGTAGTTTTGTGGTCAGAGGGGTGGAGACGCGCAGTGAGGCGGTCTAACGGGCCTTCAATGTCGGGTATGTGCAAGGGGGGGGTAGGATAGCACTTGGAGTTAGGTGCTGATAGTTGGAGGGGTTAAAGTCGTTAATGCGGAGAAGAGACTTCTGGAAGGGGCAAAAAGTCGAGGAAAAAAGGATAAATTCTGAAGTTTGTGTTAATTGCTGCTAGTTGCTGTTTGTTGTTCTTATGGAAGAACCTCGAGTGTGTATAGGACAGTATGTCCTCGGTAAGAACCTTGGTATAGGTGCATTTGGTAAAGGTACGTATTAGAGGCCCCCAGGGTTGAGCTGCAGCTGCGAGTTCACCGTGTGAGAAGTGGACATATTGTGTAGATATGATGATATTATGGGTATGTGTGATATGAAAGCGCTTGTATATCCACACACAAGGGGGACTATATCATATTCATCTACATATACGCTAAATTGGAAGATTTGAGAAGATTCGGGGAGGGCACTGCTCCGCTACTTGACTACTACTCTGCTTTAGAAGAGGGTTACACGTCAGCTACACGTCAGCTACTCTGAAGCAGGATTAGGGCTATACTTCAGCTACACTAAATTGGCTCATCGGCAAGAGCTTAGGAGTTATTGATGGGATGCTCTTTGATGGATGCTTTGAAGATGCATTGGGATCAACACCTTCGCATCAGCATTGAGTCGTCGCTTGAGTCGTCGCTTGAATCGTCGCTTGAGTCTTCGCTTGAGTCTTCGCTTGAGTCGTCGCTTGAGTCGTCGCTTTGAGCTTTGTTGTGCTGCGTGGAGATTTGTTGAGCTGCGTGGAGCTTTGTTGAGCTGCGTGGAGCTTTGTTGAGCTGCGTGGAGCTTTGCCTTCGGATCAACACATTCAACGCACATCACTTTCTCAATGCTCATGACATTCAGTACACTCAACACACATTCAATACTCAACACACATTCAATGCCCATCAACAACATCACCATCAATAACTAACACCAAACACACTTCCACAATACACTTACCACAACACATCACTTACCACAACACACCAACACACCAACACACACACACCCCTTCCGCGACTCGCTTCGCTCGTCGCCCCCCCCACACACAGTAAAACTCGCTACACATATAGTAACAGGCCACAAAGTAGCTGTGAAAATTCTCAACAAGGCCAAAATCAAGCATTTGGGAATGGAAGAAAAGGTAGAGAGAGAAATAAATATTCTGCGCCTGTCGACGCACCCTCACATCATACGCCTATACGAAGTGATCGACACCCCCACTGACATATTCCTCGTTAACGAGTACGTCTCCGGTGGAGAACTCTTTGACTACATTGTCTCAAAGGGTAGGCTCTCTGCAGATGAGGCCAGGAACTTCTTCCACCAGATCATATCAGGCGTGGAGTACTGCCACTTCCAGAAAATCGTCCACCGGGACCTCAAGCCCGAGAACCTCCTCCTCGACAACAACCTCAACCTCAAGATAGCAGACTTTGGACTGTCCAACATCATGCGTGACGGAGACTTCCTCCGGACGAGCTGTGGCTCTCCCAACTACGCCGCCCCCGAGGTAATCAGCGGGCACCTCTACGCCGGCCCCGAGGTCGACGTCTGGTCCTGCGGGGTAATCCTCTACGCCCTCCTCTGCGGCTCCCTCCCCTTTGACGACGAGTCCATCCCCAACCTCTTCAAGAAGATTAAGTCGGGCATGTACTCCCTCCCCTCACACCTGTCGCAGCTAGCCAGGAACCTCATCCCCCGCATGCTCGAGGTCGACCCCATGAAGCGCATAACGATCGCCGAGATCAGGGTCCACCCCTGGTTCCAGCACAAGCTCCCTCCCTACCTCCGGCACCCCCCCGAGCTCATGGAGAAGCAGGAGAGGGCGGTGGACGAGGAGGTAATGAACGAGGTCTGCCAGCTCCGTTTCAAGAACATAACCCGCGACCTGGTCGGCCGGGCCGCTAGCGCGTCAGACAAGGAGCTAGAAACCCTCCCGAAGTTCGTGAGAGACCTGCGCGTAGCATACGAGCTCATCCTGGACAACAAGCATACAAGGCTAAGGGTCATGGAGGTCGCGCAGGCTATCAAGGAGGCGGCGAGCGCGACGCCGCCGGCGTTCTCGCCGGGAGCGAGCAGGGGAGCTACGCCAAGCTCACAGGGATCTCATATGGCAGGAAGCTACGGGGACATGACGGGAAAGGTAAGGAGAGGAGATTAAGAGGACGAGACGGGCGGACAACAAATACACAGGGGGACGAACAAACGAAAATCTAAAACTCTCCGAACCCCCCCCCCCCCCGCCTTCGTTACCCTCAGTCGCCGCCGGTATCTCAGAGCCAGCTCCTGGCCCAGCAGAACCGTCTGGCCGAGGAAACCTCCCGCGCCCTCCTCCGCAACACCACAGTAAGCTCTGTCCCCCCCACCTCCACAGCCGCCCCCTCCCAGATGATATCCTCCATCCCCGGTAACGTCGGCATGCTCTCCCAGCACCAGCAAGGCCGTCGTACTAGGAGGTGGTATTTAGGTATACAGAGTAAGAAGGACCCGGCGCACGTTATGACGGAGGTTTACAAGGCGCTAGGGGCGCTGGGGTGCGAGTGGTGCCAACTTAGTAACTACAGGATTAGGTGTAGGTGGATGCCTAATAAGAGAAACGGGGATGGGGGAGCGGGGGTGCAGGAGGGGAGCGAGGTGAGAGGGGAAGGGGGGGGGGAACGAGGGAACGGAGGGAACAAGCAAAGGCGCCGTCGGGCGGGGGGAGAGGGAATCTTTGCAAAAACTAACCTCCTGATAAAAACAAACAAACAACGCCACCCTTCCTCGCAGGATATGGGGGGGGGGGACAACAGGGGGAAGAGGAGCAGGGAGGATTCTGACGGGGTCGACTCAATGACGATGGACGACGGTACGGGGCCGCTCGGAGGTCAGAGCTCCCTGGTGAAGGACGCATACAAAACAAAAATGAAGATAATTAACGCGCATACAAACTTCCCCAACTCGGCTGCCGCGGCGGGCCTACGGAACGCGGCGTCCCAGACGGCCCCCATACCGGACCTCACGGCCGACAGGTACTGCGTCCGGATCGGGCTTACCCTGTACAAGGTGCAGCACTCCATCTACCTTCTTGACTTTCAAAAGCTTAACGGAGACAGCTTCACGTTCATGACGCTGTGCGCCAACATTATCTCGGAACTTAAGACGCTGTCGGCGGCGTCGAAACTACTTGCTGCGCAACAGTCGGCGAGGGCACAGCAGGCAGCCGCGGCGGCGGCAAACAACCCCCCACCGCCCCCCAACAGATAGGGCGGCGCGGTCTTCGAACCCAAAGTCTCTGCTTCGCTACGAAAAGTAACGCAAGGCTTATTTCATTTTTATCAAAACCGTCGTCGACCGTTTCATTTCTTATCAAACACTGCCAACGCTCCCCCCCTCCCCGTACCTGCCGCTCCATTTGTTCCTGAACTCTCTAGCCTCCTCCCTCTTGCCAAGGTTCTTCATGTCCCCCAGTATCATCAGATACAAATCCCTCTTCTCTTCATCCTCAAACTCCTCGTCCTCCATGAGAGCCAGAAAGTTATCCAACGCCTCCTCACCCTTCTTCTGTTCCCTCAATACCTCCCCCAGCATTTTCCTAGTCGCTGACGCCCTACTAATCGCCAAACTCCTCCTCAAAAGTCTCTCCGCAACGTCCAGCTCCCCGTTATTAAATAGTCTAGCCCCAAGCTGCCTTAACAAAAACGGGTCCTCGATGTCCTGCAAGACGGCCTGCCTAGCGTCTGCTGTAGCCTCGTTAAGCCTGCTTCTACCCTCACCCTCCGAGCCCCAAACGTTGTCCATCAGGAGCAACGCGAGGTGGGCCCAGGTTGTGGGCTCGAAGCTGTCGATACGGAGACTCTCTTGTAGGGCACCCTCGGACTCTTGGGCGAGGTTAAGCTCGGCTAGGGCTACGCCCATTAGCTTCCACGCCATGGCTGAACCGAACTTCTTGGTGGCGAGGATCGCTACGTCCTTGGCTCGAACGAGGCTCTCGTCTGTGTTGCTGTCAATTAGGAGGAGGCAGAGCTGGAGGAACACACGGAGAGGGCAAAGCGGTACGGTGAACGATGACAGGCACTTCTCGTACGCTTCAATCGCCTCCTCCATCTTCCCCAAGGCCACGAATGCCTTTGCAAGGGTCTCGTAATTAGGCCCCGACCCGTCCGTCCTACACGCCGCCTCCGCGTGTGCAAGTCCCTCCTCCAACGCTCCTCCAACAACCGCGACCTCCCCGTCAAGCCTGCTCCTTAGTCCGTAAAGGTAACTCACGCCGACGGGGGCGAGGCCACGGGCGGACTCCTTGGACTGTGAGTTCAACTCGCAACGGAGGGCGAGGTCGAGGGCGCGGCTGGCGCAGGACATTAGACGGTGATCGACCATTAGCTCAGCCAGGCTCAGAAGGGCTGACACGCCCGCCCTCCGAGGAGGGGCGTTGACGGCGTTCTTTGAAGCCGCCAATAGACTCTCCTTGGCCTTCTTCGCCCTGCTCAGGTCCCTCTTGGGGAACGTGGTCATTGGTAGTCCCCTCAACCTCAGTGACTCCCTGTCCTCGTCGTAAGTTTTCTTCTCAAGTTCGTCTACCGCAGAGTGCAGGACGCAAAGTCCTGCGTGGATCGTCCCGACCAGATCCTCCACCCCGTTTTCACCCTTGCTTCCCTCAAGGGCACCCTCAAAGGCCGCCTCCGCCATTTCGTACATGCCCGCATCCAGCATGGCCACGGCGTTCAGCAGCATCATGCTCGGTGTCAACGGCAGGCTCTCCCCCGACCTCTTCAGGCACTCGAGCGCCCTGTCGTTCAACCCGCACTTCAAGCAGTACATTGCCTTCTCGTTCCACGCTACCGTAAGCATCTCAACCCCGTCCATGTCCCCTGTCTCGGCTGCCCGACGGGCTACGGCGACACGGTCCTCGTGACGGGAAAGGGACTTGGCAATGTCACCGGATACGGCGGCCTCCTCGGCGCGGAGGGCTAGCAGCTCAAACTCCTTCTCGAAGCTGACGGCGGGGGCGGGGAAGAGGTCAGAATCAACGGCTTTGTTAGCGGTGAATTTGTTGATAAGTACGGAATTCAACTGTGTGTTAAGGGCCGTGAAAAGCTCTGAGCAATACGCCTGGTGTCCCGACCCGTCAGCCGGGGCCTGCCTGAATCGCGAGTTTGCCGCGAGCTGGACGCTGGATCGGACCTGCTCCTTCATGGCGTGGAACTTCCCTGACGTTTGAACCCTGTTGTAGAACGTCTCGGCGGAGCCTCCGCCCTCTTTCATTAGGGCGGACAACTCCCCGACGAACTCCCCTATTTGGCGCCTGAAGTCGCCGGCTATATCACGAGGCTTCTCCTTAGGCTTCCACTGCCTCTGCCCTACGACATCGCCCATGGACGAGGTCGATTCAATCAGAGAGGAGGTCTTTTCAACTAGGGGAGTAGACAAGGCGACCTTGATAACGACCACGGGGTTGGCCGAAGACGTTGAGGCCTTCCTGTCCGCGTCGTCGCCCTCGAAGGTAAGCGGCGTCGACAGGGTGCACCCGTACGACCCGGGGGCGAGGAGAGGGGACGCAGACAAAAGGCCATTGACCTCCCAGGCCGTCTCGGTCGTAGCGTCCTCATCGGGCTCGTCCTTGGCCTTACCCTTGCCCTTCTTCCCCTTGGCTTTCTTGTCATCAGCGGGCTCCTCTTCCGCAACATCGTCGTCCCCGAACTTTGTGGTCGTACCGAATCTTACGACCGTCACCGGTATGGTCAAACCCTCAGAGGCCGAAGAAAAGGCTGCCATGGAGTCGGCGCTCATGAAAACCGAACCGTTGGGGCAGGGCTTTGGGTACGTCAATGACCACTTGTATTGGGGGGTGGGAACCTCCCTGGTCGTGGGAAGTCCCGTCGGCTCCCACTCCTCCTCCTCCTCCTTCTCCCCACCCTCCGGGCTCTTCTCTTCGGGATCTCCCCCCTTCTTCTCCTCCTCCTCGCCGTCAGGATTCTCCTGAGCGGCCGCTTCGGCAGCTGCCTGGATCTCCTTCTCATGCTCCTCAATGGCCGCCTGTCTATTCGCGGCAAGCTCTTCCTCCGTTAGGTCCACAATTGCAGCAGGCCCGTCCGCAAGGGGCACGTAGGTCCAGATCCCCTTACCGAAAGGGACGGCAGGGAAGGTTGAGGCCGAGCCAAGCGCAACGGAGAAAGTCTGAGACGGAGGGTTCTCAGTCTCCTCACCATCATCACCGACGGACTTGGGAGGCTCGACGTAGCCTTTGACCACCTCGTGGTAGTCCGCGGCGGTCATTTTTGCGGGGTCGAACTTTGGAAGAATCTGCCACTCCGCGGGAATGTTGCTCACCTCCACATGGTAAACTGTCAACTGGGCCCCTCCCATCATGACGTCTGCGAGGTCGTCTGAGCTGTAAACGTTCAGTTCGACCGTCCCGTACTCTGGGAACTTGAGAGTTACGCCGGCTTGGTTGTCGGAGACGATTGTGTTGAGCTGGAGCCTGGCAGAGGCAACAGTGGAGGCCCCATCGGCGACCAGGGAAACGACGAGGTAAGAGGTAAGGAACTTGGACAGCGCCGCGTCGTTGCAGGGCACGGAAAGGGTATCGACATTCAATCCAGGGAGCTCGGAGGGGAAGGGGGGAAGAGTTGTCCCATCCTCACTTGGTTCCGGGGTGGTTTCTGGCCAAAAGGCAACGGCAGGACCCTCGATCGTCGACTTTATAGTGTACACTGGTTCGACAACGGGTATATCCTCAGCCTCTCCGGCAGGGACATCATCATCCCCCTTCTCCTCACCCTCTTCCGGCTCCTTAGCCTCCACGGGAGGGGGCGGGGGAGTTGTGATTTTTAGGGAATCAAAGGCAAAGGTGAACACTCCCGTAGCAACTACAGGCTCATCAATCGCAACCTCCGACGGGGGTACTTCATCAGACGCCATTTTCTTATGACTGTGTCAAGACTCAGAAAAGTGGAGCCCAACTGAAAGTGGGGACCTGATTTGGGAAGAGGGTCGGGGGGGAATAAAATAAAGGCCTTAATAGTGCTCGTTAAGAAATGATAATTTGCATGAAATCTCACTATACTTTATTAAGCGCCATACTTAAAAATTCGAGCGCTCCGGCTAAACATGATCTTTTTAAGATCCAAAGGGTCCAGTATTTCGTCAGGAAATTGCTCGACCGTGACCTGACAGAAGGGAGCACAAAGAAATGCAGAGGAGGAACCAGCTGCCGTTGGCTACGACGCCAGACAATGGCCGGTCTCGCCCCCTGAGGTATACTGGTATCATGATATCGGCTTGTTTCGCGGTTAACGTGTGCTTCAAGGCATATCTTAAGAACAAGGATTTTTCGGGCCTCGCAGTCAGTGGAAGTGACATGGGGGATGGACAGTTATTCCGGAGACTCGAAGAGTCCCACAACAACACGTGCGAGGTGAACAAAATCGCCGACCCCTTGGGCCAGTATTTCGACAAGACCTACGATTCTCTCATTTACCTCCTAGGGATGTTTTACATGTTTTACGGCTTGGGCTACGTGTGCGAGGAGTACTTTGTCGTCGCAATCGAGAAAATAATAGCTGAATACTCGATACCTCCAGATGTCGCGGGCGCCACCTTGATGGCCGCTGGGTCCAGTAGCCCTGAGTTGTTTGCTGAGGTTGTGGGTTGCTTCATTAGTGAGGTGAGAAATGCACTACAACCTCGTTATACCTGCACTACAACCTCGGTATTGCCCCACTGACCCCCTCCCCTCTGCCCCCCCAGGACAACTCTGCTGGAACTGGGACAGTTATTGGTTCTGCCATCTTCAACCAGCTCGTCATCATTGGTGGAGCGCTGCTGCTAAGCCCCGGAGGAGAGGTTGAATTTGACGTGGCCCCTCTAATTCGAGACATTGCCTTTTATGTTTTGTCCATTGTTTGGCTCTTTGTGGGCTTCAGGGACAGCAAGATTGTTGCGTGGGAAGCCTGGGGATTCATGTTGACCTACTTCCTGTACGTTTTAGTTAACGCGTACTGGAGTAAGATTGTTAGATTGAGTTTCATTCAGAAGCTCGAGGGCGAAAGTATCGCGGGCGGCGACCTTAGCTTGTACATAGAGGGTCTAAGCGAGGATAACGGCAAAGGAAGCCTTACCGAGGAGCTCATGGTAGACAACTACATTAACGATCTCGACGCCACCCCGACCGACAGGCGCATTTCAAAGGACAAAAGGGCCAAGTCCAGAACGAGGTCAAGGTACGACTCTTCGGGCACCTACCACTGGGATGATGAAGAGCTCTCTGTCGCCATGAGCGATGGAATTAGAGGGTCCTTCAACCCTGCGAACGAGCATCTCGAGAGCACCGCCTTTGGAAAGGCCATAAGTTGGCTTACCTACCCGCTAGTTTTCTTGCTCTCGTGTTTTCTCGTCGACTGCAGAAAGTATCCCAACCGTTACTGGATCTCATTCATATCCTCCATCATCATCCTGGGCCTCCTCGTTTTCTTCATTATCCAGTGGGTCGAAAAAGCGGGCTGCCTTATTGGCTTTGGATCCGCTCTCATGGGACTGACCGTCGGGGCCGGAGGTACATCAGCTCCTGACGCCCTGGTTTCGTTCCATGTGGCAAGAAACGGCGTTGGCGACATGGCAGTGTCCAACGCGCTCGGAAGTAACGTCTTCGACATCCTATTATGTCTTGGGCTGCCGTGGGTCATTAAGACCACGGCGATGGGTGAGGTTGTTCCAGTTTCGACGGACGATTTCAAAGCGACCTTTATGATCATGGTCGGGGTCCTTCTCATCTTTACCACGAACCTCATCATAAGCTACTGTAGACACGGCAGGATCGTCCTGAGCAATAGATTAGGATACATGTACCTCTTTCTCTACCTTTGCTTTGTCATCTTCAGTGTTCTCTACTGCGAGACGGATATTTTTGGGACCCAAGATAAAGATTGAATTTAATCTTGGGGAGGCCAGGAATGGTAACACGTCAGTGCGAAATTGGGGGAAGGTGAATCGAGGCGTCTTGTTTATGTCTTGTTTATAATATTAAATGGTTGCAACGCAGTATACGGTGAAGATTTCGTTAAAATATTCTCCCTTGTTAATTGGCGGCACCTGGCCGCGCACCATTCTCCTTCCCACACCCTCGACTCGATGGCTCTACAATCCCTCGTTCCAGCTGGCAAGCCTGACGCCGTCCTCGATGTAAACGTAGTGAACGAAAGGCTTGAACGAAGAAACCTCGCTCTCCACCAAATACATCCTGACGGTGTCCTTGGGCTGGCCGACGTCGACGTCAGAGTCATCGGCAGAGTCATCGGCCAGAACCGTGTCGGTGTTGGCAGTGGCGACGGCACCGGTAGAGTTCCACCTGACGAGGTCAGCGTGGTCGGTAGAGCTCCACCTGACGAGGTCAGCGTGGCAGTCCTCAAACTCCTCTGAACTCTCCTTCTCGTCCATCACCTTCTCCTCCTCCTCTTTCCTCTCGCTTTCGCTCATCCTCCTCCTCGTCCTCGACCTCCCAGTGTCCTTGACGAGCTCACAAACGACAATGAAGGACCCGCCGACGCTGCTGACACCTGAAGTCTGCCTGTTGAGGTAGTTGACGACATACTCAAGGTCCTGTCGAGCGAAGCGCGGGAGGGAGATGATTGGTACGAAATTCGCACAGCGAAGGTTAAGGAGAGGACACGGGGTGTGAATCTAACGTATATCAACCGCTATTACCCGACAATGAGATCTTCCCTCCTGCGCACTCTCTTCTCACCTCCTTGATGTCAATCGCTGGGACCTCCACTTCGACGTTGAGACAAACGCCAGACCCCTGATCGCGCCCGGTGTAGAGTTTGCCACTGAATTTGAGCCACGGGGACTCAACGGGTTCCTTCGACCTGAGGCATGTCTTGCCTTCGAAGTTGAAGAGAGGGGATCCGTCAAAAACCGAGTGAGATTGGACAGTATCGCCGTCGCTGAGATTAATCATGCGAGCATTGGCGTCCTTGAACTTGGAAGTGACGCGGTACCCGTCGTTGACCAGACTGGGTGGGTTGGAATCTCAGGGTTAGGTCAAAACAAGACTCTCCGCCCCCAAAAGTGTTTCTCCCATGGATTTCGATACACGAGGGGAACAACGTCAGTACAACTGGAAAGATTCGGGTAGGAAAGCATCGGAACTTAAGCGGAAAGTTACGATATAGAGCGTAGAAAACTAACATCATGTCAATTTGGACAAAATAACCTCTCACCCGACACGCACCTGAGAATCCTGGCCCAACTATCAGGGATAGAGAGGATATGCGTAGCTTTCACGGCCGTACTTGGGACTGATGGAGGTTGTACAACCTCTGCCTCCCACTCAGGTGTCAGGGTGGCGTCGGTAAGTCCTGATTCAAGAGATATGATATCCCAATCAACTTCGAGAGTTTCAACAAGACTCTCCTGTTGGACAAAAGGGCCGCGTGCTCGCGGAAGATCTTCGTCGATTCCACCTTCTAAAGGATGGTAACGACCCTGGGAGGAGCAGATGTGGAAGTCATTGAGCGCTGTGGTGACTTTCTTAACAGACATTGACATAATTTTGCTCTCTCAGAATCTGATCTCCTCTCACAAGCAGACTTTTTATCAGTCCAGGAAGCTCAAACATTCCCTTCTTCACATCTGCGTCACCACTAGCAATGTTCATTATCGCTATAAGCGCGTACTCCCTCGCAACCTTGTACTCCTTCCCTTCCTTCTTGACGATCTTGAGGAGTCCGCTCATAATCCCCTTGAACTCGAACAACTCCTTACGATTGCACTTATACTCTGTTAGAGTTAGGGTTATACCCTCTGTAAGGACGACAATAGACTTAGCGGCATCCGTTACCTTCCCACGTCCCCCCCCGTCAAGTCAACCACGAGCGCATCTAGGTTGTCCATGAAAATGTGGTGTATCGCTTTAAGCGACTTCTCCCTCGCAACCTTGTACTCCTCCCCTTCCTTCCCAACGACCTCAAGCAGTCCGTTCATAATCCCCTTGAACTTGAACAACTCCTTACGATTCTTCTCATCCTCCGCAAGGCCGACAATACTCTTAGCGGCATCCGTTACCTTACCCACGTCCCCCCCCCGTCATGTCCACCACGTGCGCCTCTACTAGGTTTTTTGTTCGAGAAGTCAATCGGATTGCTTGTTAACCTGTTCTTTGGAGAGGGACCGGGGCTCGGGGACTTGGCCTTCCGACCTGGACGGGAGGGGAGACTAGGCGTCGGCGACATTCAGAAACTAGATACACAAAAGAAAGGAAGGAACGAGGGGAGAAGGGGGATGAAGGCAGCGAAACGTCCACGCTTTATACAATCTTAGAGAGCAGCGAGGAGCTTGTGGATTTGAGGGGGTTGGAGGTGTTTGTCCAAAGGGGTTGCCGGGCGAAGAAGTTGAAGGACCGATCAAGACGCCGAGCAGAATGATCCGCACCAGTTGTGTTGACCTCCCAAGTCCCAGTCAAAAATGGTGCAAGGTTTTGGGCGTTTTGAGAGACGGCCGAGTGGTGTGTTGAGGTAGGTGTAGAGGTAGGTGTGGAGGTTTCGGTTTCAACAGACCTTGGAGTTTGAACCTCTTGGGCCGCATCGCGATCCTACAATCACCAACATCACGAAACATTACCTTCAAGGCCGTCCCTTCTGCTGCTTTGTTTGCGAGGCTCTAACCGCCAAGGAGCGTGACAAGCTCCTAATGTGTCCCTGTCGCAACATCGCCTACTGCTCGAGGGAGTGCCAGTTCAAGCACTGGAAGGAGCACAGGGTGCAATGCACTGGACCGCTGAACGAAAAGGGGGAGAGTGAGGCAATGGTCAAGAAAAGATCAAAGACAGGGAAGGGAGCGGCGGCGGGAGGAGCGGATGGGGGAGTAGCGGATGTGGGAGTAGCGGAAGGAGCAGTTGCGACGGGGAAGAATGGCAAGAAGGGGAAGAAGGGCAAGAATAGTAGGGGTAAGAAGAAGTGAACGAAACAATACAGTAATGCGGCGGCTAGATGTGAAATTATTTTTCATGGAACCAACTTCCACCTTTTATAGTAGTCCCATGATACCTTTGAAAGGGTCGAATGCTTCATCAAAGTCCTCCTTAGTGTTAATATCGGTCTGGCCAAACCCACCCTCAGCCCTCAGTGGAGGGAGAAATAGGAACAATAAATAAATCTATCAAAATAAAGGTAAAACGGACAACAATGACAATGATAACCCTTGTTAAGGCTTCAACCAGTTGTAGATCGTCCTGTCGTTGATTTTAGTCTCCCTATTCACATCAAGGAACCAAGTTATTTCCCCTTCAATCGAGGTCGAGTATTCGTGGGTTTTTTTCCCGTCTTATTACCGTCTTATAGACGAGATAATACTATTTTGGGCCCTATTTCCGATGTTATTAGTGTCACATTGGGTTGCTATTGGGTAGAGAACCGCTATTGACGCCGTAATGATGCATCCTTGAGGGTCACTATCCCTCCTTGAGGGTCTCACTATCCCTCTCCCTTGTTCTTCGTCCATCACATCTAATCACATCACACTAACCCTGCTTATCCCATCAATAATGTAGGAATTCGCAGAGAATCAGTATAAATTAGTTTGAGGCTTCAACTGTTACCGAAAAGACGGGTGAAAAGATCCTCTCAACCACTGGACTTTCCCCTTCCCAAAATGCCCCAAACAGCAGTATACTATGGCACAGGCGAGACAGGGAGCTTCAGAGACGATAGTGAACTCACAGAAGTGACTTTTGTAGAAGGAGTGACGTCGATTGCCGATGAAACCTTCTTCGGATGCTCCTCCCTCACGGCCATCACCATCCCAATTGGAGTGACAAAGATTGGCAAACACGCCTTCGACGGATGCTCCTCCCTCACGGCCATCACAATCCCAGACGGAGTGATTACGATTGGCGACTGGGCCTTCTACGAATGCTCCTCCCTCACAGCCATCACAATCCCAGACGGAGTGACGACGATTAGCACGTGGGCCTTCTACGAATGCTCCTCCCTCACGGCCATCACCATCCCTGACGGAGTGACAACGATTGGCGAGGGCGCCTTCAGATATTGCTTCTCCCTCACGGCCATCACCATCCCGGACTCAATGACGGCAATTGGCAATGTCGCCTTCTACAAATGCTCCTCCCTCACGGCCATCACAATCCCAGACGGAGTGACGTTGATTGGTGTTAGCGCCTTCTACGGATGCTCCTCCCTCACGTCCATCACAATCCCAGACGGAGTGACGGAGATTGGCCAATGCGCCTTCCAAAGATGCTCCTCCCTCACGGCCATCACCATCCCAGATGGAGTGACGATGATTGGCGAGGGCGCCTTCAGATATTGCTTCTCCCTCACGGCCATCACCATCCCGGACGGAGTGACAACTATTGGCGATTGCGCCTTCTACGGATGCTCCTCCCTCACGGCCATCACCATCCCTGACAGAGTGATGACGATTAGCCAGGGCGCCTTCTGCAGCTGCTCCTCCCTCACGGCCATCACCATCCCGGACTCAGTGACGACAATTGGCGAGAGCGCCTTCGACGGATGCGTAGCCCTGACGAAACTCAGTCTATCTCCTGCCGTCTCCATTGGTGAAGACTGCTTCTTGGACTGCACCGCCCTAATTGCTGCCGCTGCCTCACAAAATATGTCGACCGTCGAGGACCTCCTCCATTCTAGGTGGCACCGCATACGCGAACGCGTCAACGCTCTTCTGTGCCTCAAGGGAACCTGGGATCACGTGGAGGATCCACCAAGGAGATCGGCTAGGAAGCGGAAGCGAACTGACGGAGTTGAAGCCCCGGCGCTTAGGGAAACCGAGGCACGTGGGAAGATCCCGAAAGTTTTGTGGAGAGTTATTCTGGAGTTTCTGTAACTGCTTTGGCAGAACCCAATACGACCCACATCGAGCGTAGAGAAGCACGGACGAGAACCACGGACAAGGAACTCTCAGTAGTGCATGAACGTTACCATTTTGCAAGTACAGTCAGACATGAATGAAACAACTGGGTCGTAATAATAGATGTACTTTTCAGATTTGTTTCAGGTTCTGGTTTTTGTCATATGGTCGCCCTCTCAAAACGCTTGAAAAGAGGGTCACTTTCTTTGTCAAAAAGTATAATCATTTTGACAATATATTTAGATACAAATTATATATACGTACTCAGTTATATCGTATTAGTCAATATACCACATTTTTGTAATCCTAAGTAGCGTAATTCAACAAAAATGGACAGATACAACTCGCCTGTCGTAGACTCTGGAAAAGGCTAGATCATCTCAACTCGATAAAATCGGCCGGGGAACACCATACTGCATGGTTCAGATGGCGAGCGTGGAGCACGCTATATGGCGTTCCCCGGCCGTTTGAACTCCTAAAGCACCTAACACCCCAAAAGCCAAGCATAGCCAACGATGAAGCATCCATTAAACCACCAAATCAACTCATCGAGGCTCAAAAACACTCCGGCACGTCTTTTATATACATACTAAACTCCAATACTAAGTATCTACTTACAAAAGCAAAACTTTAATTTTTTCCAATTTACAGGAATAGAGCTGTAGGTAGAAAACACACGGAGGCTGTACCAGGAAAACTAACCCATTAATCAACAAC
>BRYA01000498.1:45766-78863 GCA_030267965.1 Triparma columacea
GGAGTTGAAGTTCATTATCCTAGTTCAACTCCTGTCAGTTCTATTATACCACGTACTTCACGATCCTCGAGCGTTGCTCATCGCCTGACGTTGCGACCATGACTTACGTCATTGTCCCAGCACGCGGTTCTATGTTCTGTCACCCAACCCCATAACAAAACACAAAATCATCCATTAAAACACTTAGTTTAACTCGTTTACCCTTAAAATTACTCCGGAACATCTCATTTATACATACTTAACTTCAATACGAAGTATCTGCTTACAAAAGCAACACGAATATAATCTAATAAAGAATCTTAAAAGCCCCCAAAACCCCCAAATTTATTTTTTATTTATCATGTTGAAGACGCGCGAATTTTGAAGCGCAAACTGTCGGAGCGGGTCAGGCGAACACAAATTAGTATATTCCAACCTTCCGCGGGTATGCGGCGCCGCGAACTTTCTTTTTTCTGGCAATAATGGTGCAAGGGGTTTTGGGCGTTTTGAGAGAGAACGCCCATGTGATCTCCTGGCCGAGTGTGAGAGGTGTGGGCGGTTGCAACAGATTTTGGAGTTTGAACCTCTTGGGCCGCACCAACGGAAAAAGGACAAAGCAGCTCGCAGAAGCGCACGCTTGACAACAAGTGGGGTGGCGAAAACGTAAAAATTATGCGCTCAAGAAATTTATTCCTTGTTTTCATTGTGATGTGAGAGAGAGAAATTTAACAGAGTGGGTCTTTTGGGTGCGCTGACGGATCAAAGACCGAAGGAGCACGACCTAGCGACGACGGAAAAAAGAGACCTGAGGTGAGAACGGGGAATGTAACATGGGAAGGCCAAAACAAATGCAGAAGCTGTTTGTGATAAGACAAACCTGGTTGCAAAAACTATGCCCCCCCCACCCCCCTTTAAAAAGCCGACGTTCAAACCCCCCTCAGACCCCGCCCCCTCCCCCACGAACTTCCACAACCTCATCTCACCCCCCCAAACACTCCCCCCCCCTGCAGCCAGATCGACACCTCAACCAAAACGTCGGCATCAAAGTCGTTCTCCCCCGCCTCAACCTCAATCGCAACCCTCGTCAGCTTGCCCCTGGCCGACATGAGGCGTCGACGCGAGCTTGGCTCCTCCTCCAGAATGGCTCTTCCTCATTGACCTGCTCACTTACAACAACGTTCATCAGGGGCGTGGACGACGCGATATCTTTGGCGCCGATGCAGTCGCTGAGGTATCCTCCCTTCTCCTTGTCGTCGGTGTGCGAGTTTGCAGAGGCGTCGACACCATCGTTATTATCAATGCCATGGCGTTAGTCAAGGCAGGCCTCCATTACATCCTCCTCCTCCTCAATCGTCGTCGATCTTCTCCTCATCATCATCGGTCTGAGAGCATTCAAGGGGACGTGTCTTCAGAAGCGTCGAATCATCGACTCCTTTGGTATCCTCAGCCATCAGACCTCCCCATCAACGAACCTTTGGGTTTGGGGCTCATTGGCCGAGGTTATTAACTCTCTCTTTGGGTGAGAGGGCTTGAGAGGACGCGATGGATGGTCCTCAAGAAACGAGCCGAAGAAAAAAGTGCACTGGAGCCTATGGGAGCTGAGGGTGGACAAAAGCATTTTGTTGCCTGCCTCCTTCCTCCCCAGCCCAAAAGCTTTGAAAAGGTGAGAATGCTTCTCTCTAGATACCACACGCCCAATACTCCACACGCCCAATACTCCCCCCCCGTGAGAGCCAATTGGGTAATATAGACACTTCTGCTCGCAATTGTAGTGAAAAGCATGCCAAAATTATCAAGGACTTGGGAGCGGGACCGGGGGACACAATTTTGATTGATGATTATGAGCTGAGGGAGGGGGAAGAAGCGTCTTCGTAACTCTGATATTGAGCGACACATCAGCAATCCATGTCTCTAGTAACCGTGAAAAACAGACAAGCTGCGGAGTCCTAACCCTCTTCTCTATCTCTCCCCCATCCTTGCACCCTCCCTCCAAAGAGTACAGGCATGCACCAAAAAACCTTGAGAAAGTTACTCACAGAGGTTTACCCTAACGTGCCCGGCGGGAACAACGAAGTGAGGATTTTAGGCTTGTCATCTGCGAAGGAACACAAGCGTGGAGTTATAGTTGATAGCGAGAAGCTAAGAGATCGCGCCAACTGTAACCTTGAGGAGGAGCAAGGTTTGCTCCGATGCGTTACGAGCCAGTTTGCGATGCACTGCTTGACAGTCTTCCCCGATTTAATAATCATAAACGTAAACGCCCTGCACACTAACGCCATCGACCACATCCCAACTGGGATCAACTTCATCCTTCAGTTGATCAGCGTCATGAACGAAGTTCCCTTCAGGCACCTGACCTTCCACATCTCATGCTTCTCAGCCTACGCCTACGATTGCTTCCATCACTCCCACATCAGCACCCCAATCCACTCCTTAAGTTCCATGGAATCAGCAAGGTAAGTGCAACGACCAAAGCGACAAGCGTAGCAATGAGCGAAGGAGCGCTACTAACCCCCTCTCCCGCCTCCGCCTCTCCCCCCTCATGCTGCACTCGGCCCAGATTCCATATCGGACATATCATCAGTCGTTCGCCTTATGCGGCCAGTTACGGTGCAAGGAAAGGATTCCCTGGTTGGCTAGATGACGTCATCCCGTTTCGCGCCTTCCTCCAAGACATGCGTGTCAACCAGCCGTTGATGTACCAGTTACTCGAAGAGCACATCTTTCCTGGAGGAGTCGCCATTGCTGGGAAGCGTTCAACAAGTCCTCCGGACCTCGTATCTCCCAACACCGGCCCCTTCGACGAACCCGCGAAAACCCTTCAAAACCCTCACAACAACCCTGCACACAATGGCCAAGGCGGTGGCCCCAACGGTGGAGGTTACTACGGGTCGGACGAAGTGTCGCAATTGCTGACTCCATCTGCACGGGCAGAAAATAGAGTTTACGAATACCATAAGGCGGAGGAGACCTTGAAGGCGCAGGGATGGGGGAAGGATGGGGGGAGCGCCACACACCAGAAGACGGAGGCGACCTTGCAGGCGCAGGGATGGGGGAAGGATGGGGGGAGCGCCACACACCAGAAGAGGGAGGAGACCTTGAAGGCGCAGGGATGGGGGAAGGATGGGGGGAGCGCCACACACCATAAGGCGGAGGAGACCTTGAAGGCGCAGGGATGGGGGAAGGATGGGGGGAGCGCCACACACCAGAAGAGGGAGGAGACCTTGAAGGCGCAGGGATGGGGGAAGGATGGGGGGAGCGCCATATGCGCGAAGAGGAAGGAGAGCTTCAAGGCGAAGGGGACGACCGAGACTCAGAGTTTGAAAGATCGCTTGAAAAGAAAAGGATGGACGGATGGGACGTGTCGTCGGGATGGGAAATTTAGGAAAGTGCTTGCCAAGTATCGATGGTGTTTGAAGATGAAGAACGAACATGGGATTGAGCAAGCGCCTTTCTAGAAAAAGTAACCTTCAGCCAATACATTGTATGATTTGAAATTAAAATAACCAACTTATCAATTTCACTTTCACTCCCAACCCCCTTCTACTCCTTCTTCACCCCAACCCCTTCCTCTTCGGCTCCGTGCCGCGATGTACCAAGAATAGCGTTACTTAGAGATGAAAAGAAAAAAACCAACAAGTTCTCGTCAACCTCTTAATCCTGCTTGTTAATTTTACATAATCCCAACCTCAATTCCAACCCCTTATCACCCCGAGCTGTCTTTTGGGGGCGTTGAGGGAGAGGATGATGGGGGGGGCGTAGCGGAGGACACGAAATCGTAAAGCGAGTTGCTGCTGGTCGAAATACGACCCTTTGGTGACATGATGGATTTACGAACTTCCTTGAGTTCCAGGTAAGATTGCGGGGTCGTTTCATTAGGCTAAGGTACGTCCCGCGCTTCTTGGATAAGGCCCGCCTGATCCGCCGTATTGCACATGGCCAATCCGTAATAGTAGCAAGGGAGAGGAGCAGGTTCAGAGTCGAATGGCTACCCAACATCATTGCTACTGTTACCGAGGGCCAGGCCCTCCACGAACGGCTCCGCGCGTTCCGCGCGTTCCGCACGCAGGCGACGAGCCTCTGCAGTCACACAAACTCCGCTCGCTAAATCTCCCTTATCATCTACCTCCCCCCTTAAACCCTCATCTCACCTCTTTTAACTCCCTCGGCTTTAGTGTCGAGCGCAGTCTCCTCACTTGACGTGTTTAATTTCATGCCCTCGCTTGTACTGGCGACCTGCAACGGCAGTGAGACTCCGTCACCTTCAGAGAGAGATCTAACCATGCATTCGGTGCGTTTGTTGTTGTGTATTGTTCCTCAGTATGGTCGTTTGGCAGCCATTTCGTGGTTGCTGGCGTTTAATCATTACGCGTGTCTCCGAAATGCACGTCGCATATCATAGAACTTTTGCTCTTTTGGGTTACCTCTTCATCGGAACGAACAAAAACAAACAGCAAAAAAAACGAAATCACGCCCACCCACTTCTTTACATCTTACCTGCATCATCGTGGGGGGCTGTGAGAAGCAGGGAAACGCAAGTGTTAGATTCCTCGATGTTTGTCCTGTGTTTGTAACAATATTATTCTTGCGTATTTGTTTGTTGTGTATTGTTCCTCAGTATGGTCGTTTGCCAGCCGTTTAGCACTTGCTGGCGTTTAATCATAGCGCGTGTCTCCGAAATGCACGTCGCATATCATATTCAGTTTCATCTTATGGTATATTTACATCAGCGGAACAAACAACAACATCAACAGCACCTCCCCTCCACATCTCCTTTCCGCCTTTCTTATTGTTTTGTCTTGTCTTCTCTTCTCTTCCATTCTCTTCCCTTGGCCTCTCTTCTCCTCTCCTCTTCTTTCTTCTTTTCTTCTCCACCTCGCTCTCTCCTCTACTTTAACTTACCTTTATTTGATGTATATTAGTGTGTATGTGTGTGCGTGTGTGTATTTATGTGTTAGTACTATAGTTGTTATTGTGTTTATGCTTCGTAATTATCTCGTAATAGTTGTATTTGTGGGTAAAATAGTGGCTTAGCAAGTGGAGTGGACGATACACTGTACAACCACTTTATACGCAAATTATATATCCTTACCATAGTATTAGGAACATGAAATGCGGAAATCGAAGATAAAAGCGCTAAAACAACAAGAAATTGACAACATGACTCTTAAGAAGAAGATTTATGTTCAATATCCTGCTAATTTTAGAAGGGCAGGGGAAGAAATAAATGCATTTGGTCATATGTAAAACATCATGCAAAACTCCTTTCTCCCTTCCCGACGTCGCTGCTTTCATCGCTATCCTCGCTGATGGCTGCCTGGCCACCTGGGTTTCCCTCGCTCTCGCTGCCCCCCTTATCTCCCCGTCCCCTGCTCTCCGTGCCCTAAACATGCCCCCCCCCCCCCCCACCCCCAAACCCCGACTCCTTTTCCTCTTCATCCACTGTCATCGTCTCTGTAGAATGACGAAGCCCCCCCCCCATACCCGCTTCCTCCTGCTGCCTCGGCGAAGATCATTTCATCGTCGTCGTCGTCTTCGGCAGCGCGGTCAAGGGGGGAATGGCAACCGACACCGAGTCGTGGAAATATGTATATATACACACAATGAGTGTCATGATCAAATAATGAAATGGAAGGAGGACCGTTTTGTGTTAAAATAATTGAAGCGATTTCTTTCTCACCACCCCTGCTTACTTTCGTCGTTTTTCGTGTTTCATTTACGGTCATTTTAGAGGTCGTCTTCCTCGAGTAGGGCATAGTTGGTGTCGGAGTTGTCGCCCAGGTTTGACAGAAGGACTGCCCCCTCCGAACCGGGGTACCCGCCCCCACTTTTCCTCCCCAAAAAATTCATGCCGGAGAAGGAATCCCTCACCGCCGTGCCTGCCGATTCCACCCCAGACTTGAGGCAGCTCAGCATGCCGGCGGACTGCGTTTCCCTGGCAGGCATGTTCTGCATCTCTGTGCCAACGTTCACAGGCATGAGTCGCCTCGCCTCAGGCTCCTCGAAGCCGTGCAGGGCTCGCTGGGAGGGGGTGAGGGAGGCAATGTGTTCCCGCCGCTGCTCTGCGGTCAGGGGCTGGTTGCGACGGAGGATATCCGGCATTATGGAACGAGATGACGTCCCAGAGGTGGAGGAGCTTTCGGCCGCATCTTCTTCGTCGAACTGGCTTTGAAGCATTGCCGCAAGGGCAGCGTCATCAACCGTCGAAGCGGAGGTTGAAGTAGGGGAGGCAGTATTTGTCTCGCCCGGGATGGTGGAAACCATGGAGGCTGAACCGGCGTTGAGCTCCTTGGAGTTCTCGGCCGAAACGGGACTAATGACTTGGCAGTTGGGACAGAACACGAGGGTTGCCGACTTGATGACCTGCATCCAGCCAGAGCAGGACAAGCACTTGACGAGGTGTGCGGTCCCTTCCTCGACAGCCTTCTTTGTGGCATCCTGGCTATATAGCGTCACGTTATTGCCAGGGGTTATTTCGTGTTGGGTGGTAAGCGGAGCGGAGGAGGAGGAGGAGGTTGATGCCGGAGCAGGGGCAGAGGCCCGGCTGCCATTCTTTGACCTCTCAATTTGTTCCATGATCTCCCTCTGCTGCGCAATTGCAGCGTCTGACATGTCCAGAGAGGATGTATCCTCCTCGACGCGAGTCGAAGACTGGTGCAACGCCTGGTGTACTACAGGCTCGGGAGGGAGAGAAGCAAGGGAGGGGTACGACGTTGCTTGTATGGGCTCCGTGCTCATATTACCGAGGAACTGCTCAAAGGTTGGCGGTGGGGGCTCTGCAGTAGTAGTGGTGGTAAGAGGGGGAGCGGCTTGCGTCTGAACGGGGGTTATAGGAGGTGCAGAAATTACAGGAGCCTCAAATACTGGGGGAGGGGGGTGGTCAATTAAGTCGAAGTCAGCCTCCTTAGCAGCCAACGGCGGCGCGGCGAAGAATGCAGAAGGAGGAGGAATAGCCTCTTGCATCGCGGATGAAAACGGAGGAGGAGGAGCCTCCTGAGGAGGAGGAGTGAGAGGGCGGAGTGTGGGAGAAGCCAACTCAGAGGTAGGAGCGGCAGGCCCGGGATGGGGAGGCGGCTGAGGTTCCTTCTTGGCCTGCTGAGCGGCCTTAATTCGAGCCTAATGGCAAAGAGACGTGCAGGGAGGCACAGGGAAGTGCAAGATCAACGGGTTAGAACTCTAAATTCTGCGGGACTCAAAAGGTTCCATAATGGAAAGGATGAACTTACAATAAGTGAGTTCTCTGCTGGAGCAGAGGTCTCTTCGGCAACAACGGGAGCTGGAGGAGGATCAAACGTCTTCACCTCGGTAACAGGGGAGTGAGAGAAGCTAATCAAATCAATGGAATCGGATCCCCCAAGGGCAGCCAATCTGCTTGCAAGGTCCTCTTCGGTTGTCAATGCTGCAGTGCTGGTCGTTTGTTCTGGTTCCTCGTTATCCATCTCTGGTGCCGGTGCCGCAAACTCCTTGGTAGCAATCATTTTTTGGGCTGAGAATGGCGAGGCTTCTCTTTGTCTCAGCTTCTGTGTCTGGATTTCTGCGAATTTGCCGTTTGAGCAAAAAAAAAGGAAATTGAGGAGCAGCGTTCACATTTACGCCAAGATGTCTACTAACGGTCGGGCTGAACAATATTCGAAAGAATGTGGATGGAACGTGAGTAAACCTCAGATGGTGAAGCTTTTGTGGAGCTGTTGTCCCCCCTCCTCCCGGGGTTGGGATTGTTTTTGGTTGTGGGATGGTGACTTTTGACTTTTCGACTTCTCTGCTCCATCAAACTACCCCCATTTTCTCTTTCCCACCTCGCCCCCCCCCCCACTCCCGCCCCCCCCCTTGCCATTCCCTACCCTTGCACCCCATCCCTAACCCAACCCCTCCGACCCATCTTAACCTTTCTACTACAACCCTGCAGGAATCTCAATTCAAACCCGGAATCCCCGAGTACGACGCAATGTTCGACCCTGCGTGCGGATTTCTCCGCCGTGGCAAGAACAACAATGCTATGAAGTTGCTGAAGAAGGCCAAGGCTAATGGGGTCAAGGACTTATCTCATAGGAAGCTGAGGCAGATCACGCAGCGGTCCAACATGGTCACTTCGGACGTTCTTAATAACCCCTTCAAGGACGAGGCGAGGCAGTACTTGAGGAACCAGAGGGAGGAGGCGAGGATGAAGAGGGAAGCTGCTACCAAGGGGGCCAGGAGCGAGGGCTACAAGATGAGCCACACCAGCCCTGCGTTTGCGTCAGTCGCCGCGGCATTCGACTTCGACCACCATGACGGCACCGACCCAGGCCTTGAGCTCGACGTTCTCAAGGCCATCCTGATTAGGGAGGGTATGCTGGGCAAGCTCTGGGACTTTGCCGAGAGGGCCAACTTGAAGGACGACGAAGGCAGCATTGGGACCCTCGAGGGATCCCTAGTCGGCGACTACAGCAGCAAGATGAAGGACAGCAGCGGGGTCTCCATCCTGCACGTCCTAACCCAGTGCAGGGACGTCACTGCCAAAGTCTGCATGGCCGTCGTGGCGTGGAGGGAAGGATCCGGAGCAGCGGGAACTGAGGAGAACTTCCCGAGGCCTTTTATGTGGCACGGGGAGAACTACCTGATGAAGTGCTGCACCGATATTGACTTCCTTGCAAGCTGCGAGACTCTGGTCGCTGCCTTAAAGGTCCCCGCGGACAAAATGGTTAGGAACCCCCTCATGCTTCCCAATACCTTGGACGAGCAACCCGAGAATGCCCCTCAGGGGGAGAGGGAAGTCGACATCGCGATCCAGGATTCTAAGAAGAGGGCCGAGAGGAAGGGATTGAGAATGGCCGAGAGGGTTCTGCTCATGGAGGAGGGCTTCGTGGAGGCTATCACAAACAAGCGTGGTGGTAACCAAGAGGGCAATGACGAGGATTATTACGACGACGAGGACTACGAGCAAGACGGGGAGGAGGAGGACGGCAGCAGCGGCATGTTTATGGGAGGGGATGCCTCCAGCTACATAACGGAGCAGAGCGAGAACTACGAGGGTGAGCTCATGAGCTGGTACGACAAGGCGCAGGCCCAGCTGCTGGCCCTCTCCCAGCCCATTTCGGGGTACAGCAAGTTTAAGAGCAGGCAGCTAGGCGACGAGTCCGTGGAGAAGAAGGAGCACATTGCAGCAGCCGCCAACTTCCAGTCGGTACCAGAGAACCACTACCCAGCGCCTAGGAGGTGAGAGTGAGGAGCGGCGAGTGGACGCAAAGCCAGCGTTGATTTTCACGTTGCTAGCGTTGATTTTCACATTGCTAACCCCCCTCGGTCATCTCATCACTTTGCTCCTCCCCTTCAGGCTCACCGAGATCCTCCAGCCCAATATCACCCCCGACGTGGTAGCGAGCATCGAGAGGGCGAAGGCCGACGCCGGTCGGAGGATGACTGTTACGCTAGGCAACGTGCCGGAGAGGACTGACTTCGGGGAGGGCACCTACACTCCCGGTGCGGTCCCCCCGCCGGTCAGCTTAACGGAGGACAGGGCGACGGTCATACAAAACGCGAGGAGGAAGAGCACCCTAATGCCAAAGGGACCCCAGAACGTCCAGTCGAGGCTAGGGCTGGGGATCAAGGAGACGAAGAAGTCAGACGGGGGAACGGACGAGCCCGCGGGTCTCAGGACGAGGGAGGGAGGGGAGGGATCAGGGAAGAACGTCATCAAGAGGATCAAGAAGAAGAGAAGTAGGCCACCGCAGGGCTTGGGAGGAGTTGTACCGCCACCCAAGAAGACGGGGGGGACAGGGAAGGTCTACACGGCGGGCGAGATTGCCGCGAGCTTGACTCAAGGGGACCTTAGGGATATCAAGAAGATCGAGAATCCCAAGCCTGAGATGGCGCTCGTTGGGGCAGCTGTACTGATCATGATGAGCAGCGGGAAGGCTGTCCCCAAGGATGTGGGGTGGGGAGCGTTCAAGAAGGAGGTGGGCGACAAAAACTTTGTCACCAGGCTCCTTACGTTGGACGGTTCTGAGGTAAATGGTTTCAAGGCCAGGGCGCTCAAGGGCTTTTTGCAGAACAACAAGTTCATACCAGCAAAGATTGCCACGGTTAGCGCGGGGTGCGGGAAGTTGGCGGCGTGGAGCTTCGTCGTGCTCTCTGGAGTCGACGAGTTCGATTGGCCAGAGGGGCTTGACTTGTCGCAGGTTTTGGAAGGGATGGAGTCGTATGTTGAGAAGGGGGGGAAGGGGGCTAAAGGATCTAAGAAGGAGACCGGAACGAAGAAGGACATGGGGGGGAGGGAAAGAAGGAAGAAGGAGGAAGAGGAGGAGGAGGCCAAGAAGAAACCCAAGAAGGTTGCGGCCCCCAAGAAAGTGCCCAAGACCAAGAAGCCCAAGGACCTAGATAAGCAGATGTACTCCGGGACCAGGGTAATGAACGGGCAAACTTTGTTCGTGACGGTATTCGACACCGTCAGCAAGACCCAGGCCTACATCAAGGCCTACGACCCCCAGAATAGCCAGGAGTACACCCTCACCGTCCCCGTCCCCGGGGGCCTTAGCAGCATCAGCCAGATCAGGAACTGGGCGGGGGGGACGTTGGTGGAGGGGGTTACGTTCGTGCCGCAGAGGCTGAGCAGGGAAGCGCACTTGGAGTACGAGAAGGGGAAGAAGGAGGGGAAGAGCGTAGAGGTTAAGGCGGAGAAGGCGCCTGCCGTGGTGGTAGAGAAGAAGGTGGTAGAGAAGAAGAAGGTGGTTGAAGACAAGAAGGTTGTGGAGAAGAAGAAGGTTGTGGAGAAGAAGGAGGAAGAAGTGGCCGATTACGATGTTGACGACTTTGAGGAGGTCAACTCTCAGGAGGACGAAAAGGGCGTCGAGTTTGAGGAGGACTTTGAGGAGGATTTTGAGGAGGACGAGGACGAGATCAAAGATGAGGGGGACGGGAAGGAGGGCTTGGGGGAGGACGAAGCCGCGACGAAGTTGCAGGGGCGTGTGAGGATAAAAAAGGCAAAGAAGAGAGTGGAGGAAAAGAAGGAGGAGAAGGAGCAAGGAGATGCTGCGGTGAAGCTGCAGGGGCGTGTGAGGATTAAAAAGGCAAAGAAGAGAGTGGAGGAAAAGAGGGAGGAGAAGGAGCAAGGAGATGCTGCGGTGAAGCTGCAGGGGCGTGTGAGGATCAAAAAGGCAAAGAAGAAGGTAGAAAAAATAAGAAAGGAGAGGAAGGAGAGCGAGGTCGGGGACGAGGAGGAGGAGTATGAGGAGGAGGACTATGAGGACGAGTATGACGATGATGACGGGTTCGAGGCTGAGAGCCCGGCCAAAAGCAAGGGGAAGAAGAGCCCTGAAAAGAGACCGAAGACGGCTGATAGCGATGATTATGGAGATGAAGATTACGAGGACGAGTTCGACGAGGATTGAGCGGACTGAGAGTTTATGAATCAAATTCAGAAATTATTGAAAAACAATCAGGCGGTTTTGTGAGGCGCTCACTAAGCTTGTGGCGTCTCGGTACTCGCACGGATTTCGTCAAGGACATCCAATTCCCTCGCCAAACCCATCGTCGACTGCGATGGTGGCTGCGATGACGGACTTTGTGGCTGCGACGACGGACTTTGTGGCTGCGCCTCTTGTGTTTGCTCTGCTGCTGCTGCTGCTGCTGCTGCTCCTTCATTTTCGTCCCCCCCCCGCCCCCCCCCCGCGCTCCTCCTCCGGCACCCCCTTCCCCTCTTCTTCCTCCTCCCCACGTATCTCCTCCTGCAGACTGGGCAGTTGACCCCCGCGGGCTCCTTTACCCAAGCCTCGTAACAAGAGAGGTGGAAGACGTGATTGCAACCAGCGGCCTCCTCAGAGATGTGGGCGCTAGATACCGTTACAAGGTCTCCGCGTGAGAAATCGTCCAAGCATACCGAACACGTTCCCTCAAAGTTAATGTTTCTAGGATCGTTCTCAATCTCTTCGTCCTCGAGCTGCGGGTTTCCCCTCTCGTCCTCGGCTCTCCCAGGCTTATTCCCGGCGTTTGAGGAGGGGGACGCGAGTTGAACGGCATGGATATAGAGGGGATCGCCATCGAATGCCCAAAGGAAGAGTTTTTTAGGGAGGGAAAGCGTGGGGATACGGGAGAGGGGAGGAGGAGGAGGCGCGGCGAGAACATCCCTCTCCATCGCGTCCAAAACATCGACCCTACCCTCGTTGCTGCCGTCGACCTCCAAAGAAGTGGTAACTACACCCCTCTCCATCTCGTCCAAAATACCGACCCTACCCTCGTCTTTCACCGGCGGGGGGCGAGTCTTATTGCCCTTCCCTTTCACCCCGAGACTCCTAAACCATCTCTTCAACCTCCCGTCCGTCCCAACTACCGTCTCCCCATCACGGCCATCTTGTGAGTCTTCCTCCACTGTCCCCCCATCCTGTGCCCTATCCACACTGCTCCTTTCATAGCATCTCGTACTGTCTCTCGGGGTTACATCGACGACCACTATCTCGAATTTCCTTACAACAGCCAGTATACTGCTTTTGAACTTATTCCAAATTAGGTAGACGAAGGAAGTCACTGCAAAGAACGTCCTGAGGTTGTTTGGTGGGTGTTACGGGGGAGAGGGCAGGAGTGAGCAAAAGTGATTCAACTAATTGCGACAAACTCTACAAACAACGACAAACTGACACAAAATGATGGAAATGAAATGGAATCCTCGTGTCTCAGATCTTTGTTGAGAGACATTTTTTGAGGCTTGGAAGGTAGTTGAAATACAAATAGGCACAGGAACGTTGAGAGTGCATAAAGAGACCGTACCATACGATTATTGGGACGATTAAGAACACGAGCAAAGGTATTTCCCCAGGCATTTCAGATTTTCCCCAATTTTTGGGTTGGGGAGAGTTGGCTGGGCCTTGATGTGGAACAATAAATGCTATTTCTGTCACAACAACACGCAATGTCTACGCACTACCCCCCCCCTCCCGCCCCTCCCCCTTCATAAAAATTATTGACAACCTTAACCCCCTTTGGTACTCCCCGCTTAAATTCGCTGCACCACGGAACGTCCCCTTCCCCGTACTTTTTGGGTGGTATGCTGTATGGTACCGGGGCAATCAGAACCCCTACCTTATCCTCCCTCTTCTCTCCCCCCCCCCCTTCCTCGTCATCAGATTCCCCCGTAAGGTCGACCACCTCATCCTTCCCCCTTCCCCCCCCTCCCCCCCCGCTCCCCAAGCAGCAGTCGGGCACCCTGATACGCACGTTCTCTCCCCCCCTCCTCAATGCCGTCAAGTTAACAATCCCCCCCATGCCTAATTTAGCGTGCTCAGGCGTGTTGCTGAAAGGTTCGTTCCAAACTTTGTTACCTTCCCCCTCCTCCCCACCCCAAAAGTCCCTCTCAACGAACAGCACCCCGAGCTCGTAGTGCTCAATGCTCAGCTGTACACCCTTCAACTGAACCGCCCCCCAAGACGCCTGGGAGAAGTTGTGACTGCTCATCATTACCCAACAAAGCTCCCCACTCGGTTCCCCAGAAGTGGAGGCCTTGTACCGGAGGAAGGTTTTGATGTGCGGGGCGGCTGAAGTCCTGGGGAGGGAGGGGTCCCCCCACTTGTGAAGCATGGGGGCCAGGTGAGACTTGATTTTTAGCGTCCTTGGGACAGAGGTTGAGCTTTTGTCAAAGTCAAAGAGGGACTTGGGAGGGGCGGGGATCGAATTTCCGGAAGAGTAACCGTCGAGGGAGGACGCAACGTCATTGACCGTGGGCCAGATGATAGCGGGCTGCTCCTGTTGGAGCTGGTTTACCGAGAAGTTTTCAAAAATTGAAGGGGATGAGGGCGAAGTCGATGCGGGAGGGGGGCGTGTGGTATTGAAGGTTTCCACCAGGTTTGTGATTATCTTTTCCGTGGTCGAGCCAAGCGAGGAGAATTGGAGCACCACTCTTGAGTTCTCGTCCCAGTCAACTTTCTCCCTTAATTCCCTCTTCATCTTCTCCTGCCCCCACTTTGTTTCCCCGTCTTCCGCCCCTAGCTTGAATTTTCCCGGCACACTACCCACTAGCGTGGCGTTGGCTCTCCTGAAGTCGAACATCTTGACCCTCCTAACAACGTCACACCCCGAAACATCCTTGCACGCTACTTCCAGGTAGTCCACCAGCGTCTTTTCGAAAGGGTGCGCTTCTCCGCCGCCTACGCAGCCCCCCCCATCCTCAGCAGAGGACTTCAGAGGGAAGTCCTGTACGTAGATGCCGTTGGTCATGTTCCCAAAGTCCTTGTATATGAAATTTCCTGTCGTGACCATTACGCGGATGCCTCCGGCGTAGAAGAGGAGCGCAAACTTGCTGTGCATGCACCCGAAACGGCTGTTCAGCTTCGGGTAGTGGACGTCGATGTTCCGGTGCCGGGGGTCAAAGGGAGCCTCCTTGTCAATATGATGCCAACCATTCGTGAGGAGCGTGTGGGCAAGAACGAGAGTAGGGGTTGTTTTGAGGAGTGGGCAGGTGGAGAGGAGGAAGGAGGGGTTGATCAAGTAGTTGGAGAGAACGATGTAGTGGGGGGAGCCAGAGAATATGTCAGAAAGGGTTAGGGTGTTAATGTTGTGGGAAGGGGAAGTGAGGCTCTTGACAGTTGTCAGATGGAAGAGGTAGGGGTGTGGGGGGGTAGAGGGGGGGGGGGGAGGGGAGGATTTCAGGCGTTTGGACTGAGGCTCTGATGACGATGATAGGTGGAGGGTGGAGGTGGAGGGTGTAGGTGGAGGGAGGGAGGGCATGGAGCGAGGGGTCGAGCATATCTGGAGTCAATTGGTTAGATTGTTACATAGAAGGGTTCAATGCGATCCAGTCAACGATCCAGTCGATGGTACAGTCAGCGGTCCAGTCGATGGTCATTCAGCGGTCCAGTCAACGATCCAGTCAACGATCCAGTCAACAACAGTCATCGATCAGGTCAGCCCTCAGTCGATTCTCACTTACCTCACAAAGGGGGAGCAGTGGGTTGTTGGAGAATGTACAGGTGAGGCAAGACCAACTTTCGGTTGCCATCGTATGCAATGTGGATGCAATGGGAAGGCAATGGGAAGGCAATGGAAAGGAAAGGGAATGGATGTCGGCGGCAGAGGATAAATTGCGACAATAGTACAAGGAATATGTGTGATTTTTGGGAAACTGGTTAGCGATATTGTTGTTTAGCAATTCCTAGCAATTCTCGTCGATAAAATGTTTTCAGTAATTGGAAAAACCTTTCCAAATGAGCAAATCCAAAGCCCCCCCTCCAAGCTCTATAAAATATTCTCATTGACGCAATTACCTCTCCCCAAACATCCTCCATCTCTCCATCTAATGTCACCTTCAAGCACAACCACACGTCCCTCAATTCTTTCCTCAAAGTCCGACGAAAGCTCAACCTCTCCCGCCTCCCCTGCATCGGCCTACCTTGCCTCTCTCCACACCCTGGCTACCGTGGTTAGGAAGGAGGTTGAGAGGAGGACGAGCAAGGTTGAGGACCTATATTACAACGAGGCCACGAGCATATGGGGTCAGGGGGGTACAACTGGAGGTGGTGGAGGTAAGAGTATATATTGGGGGGGGGGAAGGGGGGGAGTTTAGGAGTAGCGGGGAAGGCAAGCGTATCTTGCTGACGCTTTCATAGTCTATGTCATCTATATAGAAAACGAAACAAACGGGGTCTTCTCTACGATCCATTCCCCCCCTCCCCCCACCCACACACTTTTTCCTTACCCCTCATCCCCCACCCCCCCCCCCCCTCCCCTAACCCCTCACCCCCGACTTTTAGTGCCTTCAACGTTCACAATAACCCCCCACAACGGTTGTTTCTCCACCGGTGGCCCATGGTCAAACTGGAACACCCTTATAGACTCCCGTCCCCCCAAGGCTTGTTTCCTCCAGCAGGTATCTAGGTCTGACGTTATCGGGGTTTTAGGTGAGAGGGAGGATCCTCCCGATACCAGTACCTCCGGCGGTAGCAGTGGGGGTAGTGGGGGGGGAGGGGATGAGGTGATACGTTGGAGTAGAGGTGACGTCCAGGAGGTTGACGGTGTGTTGAAGGGTAGGACTATGTACCAGGTTAAGAACACAGCAAGCACTAGGAGGAGGATACCGGCGGAGGATAGGTGGTGGAGTGGGGGGAGGACGGGGGAGACGGGGAAGGTGGATGAAAATGGATGGGTGGGATGGGGGGAATTCACGGATGGGAAATGGGATAAGGGGGAAAGGAAACGGAAGAGGGAGGACAGGGAGGAGTGAGAGTTTTGAGGATGGGAGGCCGGATAAAGGAGGAAGAAGGGGAAGATTTATCTATGCAAAATGTGTTCTACGATTTCATTAGGTCCTCCTCGATGCCAGGTGCAGAGTCGGGGCTACAAATCCAGGGATAATCAGGGAGGCAGATGAACTCCTTGAACACTCTGTCCCACTGGCATATTTCGGCGTTCCCGTCAGGGTTTATGCAGCAGTTACCAGGCCCCGCGATGGGACGACCTGAGGAGTCCTTGGTTGGGGTGCAGATGTGACAGAGGTTGGACTGACACGAGCTTGCTGAACGAACGGGGTGAAGAGGTAGGGGAGGGTTTAAGCAAGGGACGAAAACTATGCACTATGCGTGCATGGCGCGAACTACGAGCGCAAACTATGAGCAATTTATATGCGCAGACAAAAAAAGGCCATTGAGACCAAAATTTCTCACCTTCTGTTGCTATTTCGGGTAGGAATTGTGCACCACGCAGTGAATGACTAGCAAAGTGATCAGCTGAGAGAAAAGGTATTGCAGATAGCGTCAGTGTAAGAAGGATTCTTCTCATATTCTTTTGCTCAAATGTCAAAAATGGCTTATTGGTTGATTATTACACTAATATTATCAAATGCAGTATCTTATAATGCATTCTATACACCACAAACACATACATACCATTTGTATAACGAAAGAACGACACCAAGAAGAACCATAGCAAACTCACTCCCGCACATCACACAATCAATCACACAATCAACACAACCAACACAACAACAAACACAACAAACAAAGCAAACAACACAACAACTACCGACACACCATACAAGCACCCTAAAATGTTCAAAAAACAGCGAATTCTGGGATTCCCAGCGCACCCTCCTCGGTGCCTCCTCCTCTCTCCCTCCCACCCCCGCCGAGCTTTACAAGAAGCGTACCACCTCTCTCCTTCTCACCAGTCTCTCCCTCGTCCTCCCCACCTCTTCCCTCCTCTACCTCCTCCTCCCTTCCCCCACCGCGTCACTATCCTTCCTCCTCGGTGGTCTTTTAGGTATACTATATTGTCGTGGTTTAACCTCTTACGTTTCAATGATAGGTGGTTCCGCCATAAGCTCCTCAGGCGAGGTTGACCTCTCAGCCGCGGGTGGCGGTAGCGCGAGGTTTGCGTTCCTTATCTTGATGTTCGTAATGGCTAGAGCACTTCCGGGGAAGGTTGAATTGATTGAGGCTATACCGGGGTTCTTCTTTTATCAGATTGCAAGCGTTATTGAGGGACAGAGACAGTGGGAGGAATGAAGAAAAGTCGAGGAACACATTTATATTATGCTGGTGAAAATAAGTAAAGGAATTGTATACAACACGAAACACGTAGTATGCCGGGCACCTTAGTTCAAGTAGCTGTCACCTCAACGATTTCCACCACGAAGTCCTTGACATGTAGTTTATGTCCTCCCCCCCCTCCAATCCCTACAAACAACCCCCAAATTTCCTCCCCCTCCTCCCCCCCCACTGGTATCCCCATCTCCACCCTCTCCCACTCGTGTCCAGCAGGTCCCATGTAGTGCAAATACCTAGAGGGTTCCTTACCCCTGTCTCTGTTCCCCCTCTCAATACCGTGGAATTCATCGTACTTACCTAAAGTCATACCTGGCCCCCCGTCCTTTGGGATGAGCATGGTGTAGTCATTTGGTGTAGAATTAGCAACGACACCCCAATCTTCGGGGGGGGGGTTAGGCATGGTAGATGAAGCTAAGGGACGGAGGTATACTGCTCCCTTGCGGTTACCCCAACCCTGGTCTTTGTAGGTTAGCTTTACCATACGGGAGAGCGCGGTAATATGGGGGGGACTTTCGAAATTGAACGCCTGCCAGAGACAGGGGGAGTAAACGTTTGTAGGGTTCTCGAAGGTCTTTGAAGATTCCAGGGATGGGGAATTGTTCAGGGCAAGACGGACTGTTGATACGACGGTATTGCCGCGGATCAGGGTTGGGCTATGCACAGGACCGTCGATGGAGGGCTGGAGGGGGAAGATGACTGGGTTGCCATGGAGGAGATTTGCAGTTATTTCACGCCTGGTCAATGTTATTCCAGGTAATGGACAGGAGGGTTGGTTCGCCGCTAGGGATATGAGATCTGAGTGTGGAAGGAAGGAGAGAATAGCGAAGATAATCTCAGATGGAAGGATATCTAGATCGGGTTGAGTCCCATGTTGTGATTCTTCAATTAATAACGACATTTGATGTTGAATTGGTGTTACAGTTGATGGAGGTGATACGGTGGTGATACTATCCGTCCTAAAGACTATATTATCCTGAGAAAGAGTAAAAAAGGAAGCTCTTTAGAATATTGGAAGTTTCTACAAGAATTGAAGCCAAAAGGAATTTAAACGCTCATTATTTCAACACTTTTTAACGCACACACGAACACACACACTTACAATAACACCAATACGCTGACCTTTATTCCACCTAAGCCGTCCAATCCCTCAAACTCTCACAAGCCTGTCGTGATCAGCCTCCCCTATGGCCTTTAAAGGCATCTTCTTCTACATCTTCATCCTCTTCACTATCCTCCTCTTACACATCAGTTCTCCAACACATTCACTATCAATACCTCCCTCTCAAGCCTTCCTAGCATTAACAAATTCACAATTCAGACTACTTCTCTCCACAACAACTCCTAATTCTCCACCAACCAACACACAAACTTACTCTGGACAAACTTACTCCATTACGCCACCATTTACTACTCCAATTTCATCCACAACAAATCCAATAAAATCTATATGTCTCCTCCTCCCCCAAATAGAGACAGGTGGAGCCTTAGCTTTCAAGACATGGGTCCAGCAGCCTCCCTCCTCCCGTATCCTTTACCCCACCTTCACCCCCCTCCCTCCCCCTCCCCCAACCGTGCCGATATCAGACACGGACGTCGTCCTTTACACTGGCTACCAGCCCAAGCTGGTAGAGCCTCAGATGCTCAATGCCACAATTGATGGGAGGGGAGTGTTTGACCCCAATGAGGTGAGAAGGGACGATGGAAGGGAGGGGAGGATCGACGGACACAAGGAGAATGGTAGTATCCCTGACAGCAAACCTGCAGCAAACCTGCAGTACAACCTTAGTCGCTAGAACAACAAACGCCCAAAACTTCCCTAACTCCTCCCCCTCCCCCCCCCCCCCCCCTTCCTTCCCAGAACATCCCCGGTGTATTCCCCGCTACATCCGTGGTCCCTAGCTACCCCTTCTCCGATCCCCCCGATCACATAAACCCTGAACACACTGGCCTCCTTACCTTTGAACCATCCGCGACAGACACACTATCTTCTACCTTCAGGATACCACTGCTTATGGGAACGACTACTACCGGGTATATTGTGGGAGAATGCACGGAGAACCTACCGCAATCTGTTAAAATGGCGCTTAGGGAGGTGAGATCCTAAGCGTATGTAGGCCTAACTTGCCAAGGGGCGTAATACACCACGGATAATAATATCTCCCTTAACCCAAAAAACCTTACCACAAAAATATCACCAACCCCCCCTCCCCCCCCCCCAGTGCGCTGTCGGGGTAAGCGTGGGTTTAAAGATAGAGCTTGAGCGTGGTCAAGTCGACTCTCGTGTCCGCTCTAACGTCCGCGAGCTTGTGAAGGGTATAAAGCGCGACCTGCATAAGGTTAAATCACCCCTCGCCGCTATTAGGGTTATGAGCAAACTGATTGAGAGGAGGATTAACGAAGGGGGGGAAGGGGAATGGGAGGGGGGGGACGACCTTAATCGAGCTGTTAGAATGATCGAAGGGAACATCGAAGGGATTAGAGGGAGAGTTGAGGGGGGGACGTACAAGATTGAAGGGACTAGGGAAGAGGAAGTTACGTGGGTCGATGACGTACTGGAGGAACTTGGACCTGTACTTAGAGCGGCTGGGAGAGAGGGAGGGAAGGAGGTTGAGGTGGAGATCGGGAATACTGGGGGGGTCAAGGGGAACGTTGGTGACGTTGTGGCGGAGCTGGTTTATAACGGAATCAGGCATGGGAAATTTGGGAGGGGGGGGGGCAAGGTAAAAGTTAGGAGCTACGAAGAGGAGGAGGGCGTTGTGGTGGTCGTATGGAGCGAGGGGGAAATTGAGGAGCAGGTTAGGGAGAGGATGATGGAGGAAGGATTCACGACGAGGGAGGACGGGCAAGGAATGGGGATGGGAATCGTTAAGGATGAAATCGATAAGGCGGGGGCTAACATTTCGATTGAAAATAAAGGTGAGGTTGGAAGCGAGGACCGCTTTCCTGAATATTCCAAAAAATATTGCCGCTGAATGCACTAACTAAATACCCTCTCGAAACAACACCGCAGATGGAGGACTTGAGGTGAAAACTACGTGGAGACGCTTCCGAAAATAGTAATAGACAGACATTGTCCACCCAAACTCTGAATGAATATTAAAAAAGGGGGTTAAAACCCTAACCCTGAACCTCCTCTCCCCGCCCCTCCTCCCCTCCCGAACATTAACTCTCTAACCCTCTTCTTGTGTTCTTCCTCTGTCTCAGCTGGTGGTTTCGGAGTAAGTTCACCCTCCTCTATCTCCTCCTCCGATCCGTCCTCCACCTCCGCAAAGAACCTCGTCGGCGTCTTCACCGCCGTCTTTTTCACCCTCTGTTCCGCAGGTATGTCCAGAGTGCCGTCGTCCTTGATTAAGGCTTGCTGGGGACCGGAAGAGGACCAGCTCACCCTACGGCCGGACGTGGGGGAATGGGACTTGGGCGAAGATACGGGGGAAGGGGTGCGCAATATGCTGCCGCGGCGGAAGGGGGGCGTAGCAACGTCGACTGGGAGCAAATCTTTCTCCTTCTCCTCCTCTTCCTCACCCCTCTCCCTCTCCTTTTCGACATTCTCCAAGAATATCTTGAGCTTCTCGCCCTCTTGCACCATCCTCCGAACCTTCTCCATCTCCTCCTCCATCTCCTTCAGCTTGCTCACCGCAGACTGTAGAGCCCCGCCTCCCTCCTTGGCAACCTCGGAGACCTTGCTCTTAGCGATGGACCTGAGCATCTTGAGTTCCCTAATGTGCCCCTTGTTCGCGCCCTCCAGCTTAATATTTTCGTCCTTCAATTTCGTAAGCTGGCTCCCCGGCGAATTCGGCGTCGCGCTCAGTGCCTTCAGGTCCTTCCTGAGCTCCCCGATCTCCACGTCTTTCTTGTCAAGCATCCCTCGGACCTTTTCACACTCCAGCGTCCTCTGCCTGAGCATCTCCTCCCTTTTCTTGTACTTGAATTCGAGCTCCTCAAACATTCTCTCCTTCACCCTCATCTCCTGGATCCTAGCGTCCCTCTTATCCAACTCCCTCTCAAGCTCGGACATCTTGGCCTGTAAGACGTCCACCACGTGCTCCTTCATCCTCAGCTGGACGCTCATCTCCTCCAAGTTGGAGTGGGCTTCCTCGTACGACGTTTCCATGTCCTTTGCGAAGCTGGGATGTGGAGTGGGGTGAGGGGTGGCTGGGGGTTGTGTCCGTGCGCTGTACTATATACCTCTTCGGGGGGGGGTAGCTTCGCTCGCTGCTGCTCACCTATCGCTCTTCTTCAACTTTTTGTGGACCTCCTCGTGCTGTTCCTCAAGCACCTTCCTCTCCACCTCTACCTGCCTCCTCTTCTCCTCCTCCAAGCCGAAGAGTTTCAGCTTTTCATCTTCCAACCTCTTCAGCTCCCTCTCGTGTTGCAACCTATACGCGACGGGTGAGTGAAAAATTACATGGTCAGTTGGGATGTGAAATTTTGGGTACTTGCTGTTTATTCGGTCGTAAACCTTTGCTGTTTCATCGCTTTGCTCTTCCCTTCTCACTCCATCATTCTCACCTATTTTCTCTCATCTGTTCTTCAAGTTCCCCAAGTTTCTGGTTCTTCTCAAGCAACAGATTCCTCTCTTCCTCCCCCTTGGTAAGTGTGCTCGTCAAGGTTGATTCTAACTCCTTCTTCTCCTTCACAAACTCGTCTTCTCTGTGCTTCAACTGAACTACCATTTGTTCTTCGAGCGTGATTATCTTTGCATTCTGTTCCAAGTTCTTTCCCGTCAGCTCTTTGACCTCCCTCTGAAGTTCCTCCATGGACTTGACCTTTCCCCTCAGCCCCTCGACCTCCACCCGCAAACCCTCAAGCTCCTCGCCTTCGTCATCGATGTTATTCACGCTCCCCTGCTCCAGCATTCTATTAGCCCCCTCCCTCTTGCACCAAAGCCCGCACTCCCCCCCCCCCCCGACACACCTCACCATGCCCCCAAGGACAAAGTCTGCGTCCCTGCTCAGCACAAAGGCCTCGAAGTCGGCCATTTGGTTTCTGTGAGAGTACCTCTTGAGTTTGAAGGGGCTCTGCGCGGTCATCTTCCTGCCCTTGGTCCCTTCGTCCACAGTGTTCCAAGGCAGAACCTTCGCAAGCTCCCTCATTTCCTCCCCCGCCCGAGCGTACTGAACGCTGCCCCTCTTCTCCTCCCTTTTCTTTTCTTTCCCATCATCATTCAAGAAGGAACCATACTTTGAGATGACTTCCTGGAACTGGTCGAATTCGTAAACGACGTCCAGCATCTCCAAATTATCCACCTTGCTCTTCATGCATTTGGGAACCACGTCGACATCTACCCTCAAGCACTTCGCCAAAGCCTCCACGCCAAAGTTTCTTGTGTAGATCTTCAGCCCTGCAAGCATCAGGGGGGCGAAGCGGAGGGCATTCAGGAAGCTACAAGAGATGGTTCTCTCGTCGGGTTTCCTCAATGTTTCCCCAGTCATCTCGTCAATCCAGAGCAAGTTGAAGCGAGTCTCCCCGTAATGCTTGAGGGCGATAAAGAGTTCGTTGCGGATGCTTGTGAAGGCCGTGACAGAGCTCACAGGAGTACTTAGCTTCCCATCGCTGTCATCTCCCGTGTCCTCTACGGCCTCGGCCATCAAGCTCACCACTCCGTCAAGAGCCCGCAGCCACTCCGTGACTCCGACCTCGTTCTCTGGCAGAATGATGAAACTCTTGGGTACGTGAAAGTCGCACCCGAAGACGGAGTGCAGCAAGGAGCTCACGCTTCTATCAATAATCCGTTGAGATAATGTGTTAATCCTGTGCAAGTTGAAGTTCTTCCCCACCACCAACACTTTGTCTACTTTGGCCCTCTGATCAATCTTGGACTTAAGCGCAACCTTCCTACTTTCCATCTCCTCCAAGACACCCTCCTTGATGTCCTTGGCAAAGAAGGGGTGCATGAGCGCCTCGTCTATTGTCTCGTACCTATTGCTCGGATCCTTGCTCAGCATAACGTTAAGCAAGTCCTGGCAAAGCGGATCACCAACGTTTGTCACAAGAATCTCTTCCTTCTTCTCGTCAGTCCAGTCGTAGAGTTCCTTGATCGATCCACCTGCCAGCTCATTATCACAATTGACGGGTAGAAGAGGTGAGCCCGTGGCGAAATTGTAGATCATATTAGCAAAAGCCCAGAGGTCAAACGTAACGTCGACCTGAAGGAGCTGGTAGGGAGGGAGGACTGTCTCGTCCTGGGAAAGGTGCGTGCGTGCGTGCGTGTGTGTTTGTGTGTTTGTGTGTTTGTGTGTTATTACGTTAGTTGGCAAATTTAGCTTACTCCCATTTCGCCCAAACTTACCTTTGCCTCGATCCTCTTGTCATTGCAACCCTTAAGGCAGTAAACACTCTCGCCGTGCATACCGCAGCGCTCCACAGTTGGAGGTCCACCCTTGTCACCGCCGTAGCCCGCCCAGTATGCTTCAAACTGTTCTACCTCCTTCTCCCCCTTCAATTCGAAAACACATTCTGGAGGAACAAGGCCGGAGCTGAAGGAATTCGGGACGCCGAAATATTGCACATCTCTCGTGTCCCCAAGAATGATAGCGGAGTCCAAATCGATGAGTCTGAGTCTATTTTTGAATCGAATGACGTTGAGCATTTTGAGATCTCCGTGGATCACTGATTTGGAGTGAATGTGCTTGAGGCAGAGAGCGACCTCGTGCATTAGGTGGCGAGTATTCTCGACCGATGGCCTCTCTTGTCTGAAAATACTGTCCAGGTTGGAGTCCCCCTTTGGCATCACCAAGGCAAACTTGAAATCCTCAGGGGTGCTCAAAGCCGTCGTCTGCTTGACGAGGTCCTTCTTGTACTGCTCGTCTATCCTTGCGTCGTAACGATTCAGAACTGTCATGACATTCGAGGAATGAAGTTGAGCTTCGTGGCGGGGGGTAATCTCATTGTAGAACTTCTCCTCATCCCTCATGAACTTCAGGACGACCATCCTTGCCTTCCCACCGTCAAGCTCTTGCTTACAGAACCCGACAAAGTTTTCCTCATCGATGCTCTGATCCTCATTGTGAACCCACTTGGCATACATTGAGCTGAAGACGTCCTCGGAGACACCAAACCCGAGAAGATTAACAACGTGAAAGGCTTTCTCCTTGGAAAGGAAAAGGGAGGGAGACAGTTCAGTAGGTGTAATCTCCTTCTTCTGCGTTGAGTGTTGCGAGAACCAAAGGTGTCAGAGAACGTGTCTTGTGGCGTCTGATGCAACTTCAACTTCCTCACTGTGCTGTTTTGAGTTTGGCTCATCAACCTATTCTCACCTCCTCGTTTGCGGCATCCTCTCCTTTCACCGCATTCTCTCCCATGGCGGCATCCCCCCCCTTTGCGGCATTCTCATCATTTCCGGCAACCTCCTCCTTCTTTCCGGTATCTCCCTCCTTCTTTCCGGTATCTCCCTCCTTGCCAGCATCCTCCTCCATGCCCGCCCCCCCCTCCTTGTTGTTCGCCCCCTCTTCCTCTCCCCCCCCTTCTTGCCTTACTTTGCCACTATTTTCATTCTCTATCGTCAAAAAAGCTCGAAAAACCGACTTATAGTCGGATGTTCCATGCAGGTCCTTAGCAGTTACCAAGACGTTGTTAAGCCCGCGGTGGACGACATCCATCATGACATAGCGACCGCAAAAGAGGAGGTGGGTCGTCATCAGCTTGAGGCAGGAACGAGAAGCGCACTCCATGGGACTCTTGCCGTCTTTGCCTTTGGCCTTAGTGAGTGGAGTGACGCCTCCGGGGAACTCTGTGAACAGGTTGTCGATTAACTTGAGGAAATCATCGCCAGGGTAGGAGCATACGGTGGCCCAAGAAGTCATCATGTCCTTGGGCGGCGCGGAAGTGCCCTTCTCCAGGAAGGGTCTAAGGGGAGTGAGGAGCGGGGCGTGTGCGTGCGTGTGCACGATTGTTAGTTGTTTGAATGGATGTGTTGTGTTTGGTTGGCGGGCATGGGTTGCATGGACACAGTTCGTCGCGCTCCTCCTCTCACCTGAGCTCACTGATGATACCCTTGACAAGCGCCTCATCGAGGACGTCGCTCGTGGGGAAGGCGTCAAAGAGCATTTTCTTAATTTCAGGATCCTTTGCGAGATGGATCGGCAGTTTCAGGTCCTTGTCAGGGTTCGTTACCATGTTTGGATCGGCATCCAGGAAGTACTTCAAGACTTTCGTACCTTCTGCACCCTCGTGGAAGTTGGCAACAAAGTGCATGGGGGTCCAGTGGCAACAGGGGCCCATTTTCCCCACCTTCTGTTTGAGGACATCTTCAGCAACCGATTTACCTGAGTTTACAATCAACCTGATTACTTCAAGGGGTTGGAGATACATGCATGCGACGAGCAAAGGAGTGCTTCCCTCGTTGTTCTCGACGCGAACCGAAATAGGGTTGGCTTCCAAGAGCTTGATGATGAGGGTTTCGGGTGCCTTCATCTGCAGGGCAAGGTGCAGAGGAAGCCTCCCATCGGAAGTTTTTTTAGACGCGTAGGATGGGCTCTTATTCAATAGCTTGGCGGCATCCTCGTACTTTGACTCCCAAATCAGGCTGCTAAGTTTGTCCATCTTTCCCATTTTGCGAGGAGGGAGAAGGTTGGATATCCTGGCTGGTGGTGGCAAAAGAGGGGGCGTATATTTGTATCCGGGAAGTGTGGTCTAAGAAGGTACTCTAGTGGACCGGAGTGTGACTGCGTCGGACGGAGATGACGGCTTGAAAATTGGCTTTTACAACAATGGTGTTGTAAGGAGGGTTTTGCTGGAAACAGAACGGGTTGAAGGACTCCAGAACCAGAAGAAAGGCAGAGTCAGAGCAAAAAGAGAAAAAGATTGGAATTAGCTCTAACTCCCTTTTTTCCCTGGATACGTAAAAGAAATGAAGAAGATAAGCAAATTTGGACCCTCATCCGACGACGCCATCAATGAACTTGCGAATGCAATGCGTCGTCACCTCGCAGGAGAGACAAAGGTGAGCTGGAAGGTCGGAGGGTGAATCACCCCCACCCTCCCCACCACCTACCCACCCTCACCACCACCTACCCACCCTCACCCCCCTCACCACCACCTACCCACCCTCACCACCAGGATCGCAGGTGGAGAGATCTACGTGTATATAAGTCATGTTTCCTCGGATCTTCCGCTGTTAAATATCTCACAGACCGTTTTGGAAGCTTGGATGAGGGATTGCGAAGGGGAAATGAGTTGATTGAGAGGGGGTACTGTGGCCACGTTTGCAACGAGCACCTATTCGAAGCAAACAATAAAACGCTCTTCTACCGCTGGTTTCCTGAGCCATTTTCGAGGTTGTCTGAAAGCACAAAGCTGAAGAGACAGATAAAGGAACTGCAACTAACTGTCGCTCATCTTTCTCAAGGGTTGGAGCACACTCGCGAGCAAGTGTTTGAGAATGAGGCTCGTCTCGTAATGCTAGAAGATGGCTTGAGGGGGATCTCCAACCCGCTCTTCGTCATTGCGCTCCTCTTTGGGCTTTCATTGTTCCAGGAAAACTTGTTTGCTCTCGTTACTCATCGGTTTCCCGCGTTTTCCGCCACGCTCTCACTTCACCCATATGCCTCTATTTGCCTTATCCTACATGTCTCCATCTACTCTTATTCTCTGAAGAACTCAGTGGGCTACGGGATCACCACCAGGGAGTTATTCAGGGACGGGATGGTCCAGAGTCGCGCCCATGAGGCGAGCCACGACGATAATTCAAACAATCCGGCTGGAGTTAGCGTGCAGGTTGCTCCCCAGAGTTCCTCCACTGCAGAGCAGCGTCGCAAATCGGAAATCCCACGATTGGAAACTTGGGCTCACCGACCTGTAATGGTTTGCACGAACACTGGCGGAGGCTCAACTGCTTTTGAGGACGGGGAGGTGCCCATTGGCAAGCCCTTTCATTTCGAAAGCTCGCTGTTCAAGGGTATGTGCCTTGTCAGGCTCAAGAACATCCCCTCTTCCACTGTTACAAATCAGATTAATACCTCAGACTACTTTAAATCCCGAAGGAGGACTTTTCAAGTTGTGACGCAAGGGAGGTTCAAGGAACAGATGAATGTAGGGGATGTGGTAAGACAACACATACAATATGCATTCATCGTAACCCTCCAACATGTGCTCACCCGTTCCTCTCTCGATAGGTCACGGGGCACGAATTCTCGCGACCACTCAAGAACCTTCCTGCGTCTTGGATGATTCGGGCCATCGAGGCCATCATTAAGCGCCTCGCACCGTCAACGACATTTGAAATTTCCAGGAAGGGGGCAAGGGCGCTCTCCCTGCTCGGCGCAACGGTTCAGAGCCTTAGCATCGACCAGCCTGGCAACGAGCCAAACATATACAGCCAGTTTACTATCCAGGAGCATTGTGAGGTTCTTGGCGGAAAGTTTGAAACTGGGAACATTTCAGCGAGGGAGAGGAAGAGAATCCTGTCCCGACAAGCCGATGAATACACCTTCGACACTGAGTCCGTGTACACCTTTGATTTTTATCAACATATACTTCTACCTGACGAGTACTGCTTGAATATGTCTGTCGCCAAAATCGACCTCGCAAAAATCCTTGACGGGCAGCCGGTCCAGCTAATGGCGAGGGAAAGGGGGGGGAAAGGTCGAGCACTATGGAACTTCCAGCTTTGGCACGAGAAGCTACTCTGAATAAGATAAGAGGGGGGTAGTCGCAACACAGTGAAATTAAACAACTAATTTCTCAACAAAGACTTGGCATTAAAATTTTGGGCCGACGATGCCATTATCACCCTCCTCTGCTGTCCCATGCTCCTTCAGCCACTTCTCCCCTTTCCAAATCGCCTCCGTTTTATCGTTAAAGTCCTTATCCTGAGAGCTCCATCTAACATTCAAGGTCCTGCCATATAACTCACTCTCCTCAAGGTTGTAAAGGGCCTCATGGGCATCCTCCGAAGATTCAAATGTCACAAATGCGAACCCCTTGATTTTGCCAGTCTTGAAATCCATGGGGACGTCCACGTCTCTCACAATTCCGAAAGGAACACACATTGCAGTTATGACGTCCTTGGAGACATCCTCTGCAAGTCCTCCGATATAGAGAGACTTCTTTTTGCTCATAAATTGTTCTGCAGGGTGTGATTTGAGGGACGTGAGTTAGAACAGGACCAGAATAACAGTTTTGCACAGGGATTATTGGTGGAAGGAGAACGGAGAGCGACGGTCCAATGAGGAGAACAGTGTGCCAAGGTACTTTTAGCGGACATAAGGAGACACATTTGAACGATGTACAAATACCATTATCGCTAGCTGATGCAGACGAACCCTTCAATGATCCATTGCACACCCATTGCCTCCCCACACACCTTTTTTTTATGAACCCACACCCAGACCCATTTTTTTCTGTGGGTTTCGTTTCTCTATGGCTTCAGCCCTTGCGGTGACACTTAAGGACCCAAATCTACCAACAAACAACAAATTAAAAGCAATCTCTGCTGCCAACTCATTATTGAGGTCGTCGCCATCGTCGCCATCAATCTCTCCTTCAGATTATGCCCTATTTTTGCCAATCTTGACCAGTCGTTTGACGCCATTTGCCCTGCGTCGATCACTTACAGCCTATTTGTCACGTTGTGATTTAGAATCACCGAATAAACATGCGGAGGTTGATGCAAACTTCCTTCTCTCCTCCTCTCCCGTCGTAGATGACATTATCCCCTACCTCACCTTCCCTCCATTCAAAGTCCTTCTATCAACGACGCACACTGACGTGCTCGTCTCTTTTGTAGATATTGTGACCCGCTACCTGGTGACGCCCCCCGTTGCTGATCTCAACATGGCCCTGGATGCCTTGCGTTCCCTGGCTCTCCTCTTTCCCTCCCCTCCCTCCCGCTCCCACGTAGCACCCATAAAAGCCGCCCTCTCTGCAGCGAACTCGACACTCTTTGATAATTCGACCAATAAAGATATCCTGAGCAAGGTGAGAGAAGTAGATTGGTTAGGACAAACATTTAAAGCAATTCTAACCCTTCCAAAACCCTTCCAAAGGCGTGCATGGTGATATCGAGCTTTAGTCTGCTACTCTCCACTGAGAGTGTACCAACCTGTGAGAGTACACCAACCACAATAATTGGAACCTACGGTTCAATGCCAATGGTTGCGATTGCCCTACTGCGGGGGTATGTCGCCACTTACCCCTTTGAGACTGTCTCCTCCTCCCTCAACGTTATCTTACCGTTCTATGAGTCTTTCAGTGGGTTTGATGTAGACGTTTCAATCCGATTTTACGCTCTCCAGGCCACGGAACTTCTTTTCACCCGTTTTTACGGCCTCTACAAGACTAGCTCTATCCCTCCCTCTCCTTCTTGCTCCGACCTTCCCTATATCGAGGCAGCTGACGAGATATTGACCTCGGTCATCATGTGTTCGTGGGAGAACGTCGGCAAGAGCATCAATCAGGTGCTCGGCAGCTTGTTCGAGATAATCGTGAAGATCCAGGTTGCCTTCGGGGACAAGCTCAAAGGGACGACAGCGCTGGCAATGAAGCAGCCGAATCATTCAAAGGTGAGGAGCGATGATGGCAAACGTGACGGCCCTCGTGCGATCTTTCCACGGTTTCTCTTCAACTTCCCTTGCGCTTATGTCACTGACGAAAAACTTGTACTTTATATTCATGCGTGTCATATGCAGTGGCTCTGGGGTAATTTCCAGAATGCCGTGATTAAAATTTAGAATCCGAGACAATAAAAGCAAAGAGACTTCATCAGGCCGCTCTGACTGTTGACCCTGCTTAATTCAACTCCCCCCTCTAACCCCTCAACCGCCCCCCCTACCCGACGTCCAACCACATTCGCATTTATCCTCAGGGAAAGTTCAAGGCTCTCGAAATCCTCCTTCCTTACACCGGGGCGGAGCTCTTGCTTTCCACCGACCCCACGCTCGTCTCGGTGCTCATAGACACTTGCACTGGCTTCAGCGAGAACTGTAATATTGCATCCGACCTCATTGTGAAGATAATGCTGGATCTAAAGTCGAAGGACGACACCGCCGCTGGTGAGTATCAAAAAGGGGCTGGATGCTGGATAATCTCTTTCTCTCTAATCGCGATGAATTGTGATCGTTAGATCCGTTGCTGAAAACCGATGCAATCGATGGCGCGATGCCATTGTTTTGTCCTTGAGGATATCTTTCTTGCTGAGCGATATTCGCACTCCCCCATTTTCCTTCCTCCCACTCTTTCCTTTCTAACTTTTCAACGCCCGCTCTCTCACTTATCCTCCTCCACCGGCCGCAGACTGGTCCATCAAGTGTTGGGCAACACCTGTCTCAACAAATCTACTCTCTCCTTCCCCCCGTACGAGGATCCGAACTTCCTCCTTCATCCTCGCTCCACTCCTCAAGTCGTCAGGGAAGCAAATCGGCGAAGCCGCCGCTGCCTTTCTTAGGGTTCTCTGCACTTCGCACAAAAATCTTGTATCCTCTTCCTCCTCTTCCTCGAGCGATGCGCCTCCATCTAGAGACATCTTGCAATTCACTCCAACGCACATCTACCTCTGGGCAAAATTGGAGACCATCAAGATTGCGAAGTCTCGCTCCAAGCTGGCGTGCTCCTCCGAAATACTGAATGCAACCATAAACGAACTTTTACCTTCCTCTCAACTTAGTACGGCGCTCTCGCACAACTTTGACGACATCCGCCTCGTAGCCCTTACGGCACTGACCATATCTCCCTCGAAGAAAACCCCGATACCCCTTTCCTCCATTACCCTCCTGTACGACAATCTTCCCTTCTCTTTTAAGTCCTCTTCTCCCAATTATCTGGCGACTCTCTGCGAGCTTCTCAGCTCAATCCTTAGCCGCCTGTCGGATGATGAGTCGGACAGGTTCCTCAACTTCATCGTCGACACGCTCGTCACGAAAAATCTCTACCCCTCAACCGTTTTCGACAAAGAGGCTTGCGCACTGCACATTATCAACTACTTCCTATCACCCCCCAGCAAAACCGGCGGGTTCGACGCCTCAAGCGCGATACTTCCCCTCCTGACCGCACCAACAACCTTCAACGCCATATTCTCAAGGCTCGACTCTGAGTGGGACAAGGCGAGAGAATTGACCTCGGTGATCATGAAGAAGATGATCCTGCTCAAGCCAAATCCACTCCCTTCAAAACTCGAGTGCGCAAGCACCTTCTCGAGGGCTCTCTATCTCGCGTCATCGCCCCGATCGAGGGAGTCGGACTCGGGCGCGAACCTTCTCCTTATTCTCTACTTGTCCTCGACGTCACAAGAGAAATTCGTTTCCGACCTGGTCTCGATCTTGATGTCGCGTGTCGAGGCAATGTCCAAGGCGCTGAAAAATATCAATTCAGCCTTCGACGGCCAGCAGCTTCCGCTCGCCCACGGTCTCTTCCTCGCACTAAACCTTATCATGTCGGTATCTAAACAAAGCTCCGAACAGATAAGGAAAATTTTCGACTCTTGCATCAGTGCAATAAACATCTCTCTCGCTGTAGTGGCTGAGTCAAAAGATCCAATGGGTGATGATCTGGCGAAAGGCTACGCCCATGCCGACTTTGAGTCGTCTCACCAGCTTGCTAACGCCAACAACGTTACGCTCAACGTGAACGGAGGATGCCTTGGAGCCAACACGAGCTTTGGTGGCCTAGAAATGAATGAGGAAGAAGCGGAAAGGAGGAATGGCGTGCAAAGGATCGTCGTTGGCAGCTGGTTACTGGCTAAAGAAGCCTGCGGCTGTTTGGCCATGTCTGCAATTTCTTTCGGCGACGGCGGAGATCTTGTCGAGATAGCTGGGGCTCTACTCATCAAGACCCTCACGACGCTGAAGCACCAGGGAGCTGCGTTTGCAGCAGCAGCGGCCTTAAATAAGGTTGCTCTTCACTGCTTCAAGTCCTCAAATACCACCACCACGTCCCTTCTTTCACTACCTTCGACCTGGATGACTGGGTTGCTTGGCGAAATCACCCAGAAAACTACCGTGCACCAGTCGACGCTGAGGAGGTCGTCCGGCTACGCCTTTGGATTCCTCTCTATGATGAAGGCCGAGTGCAGCTGCTTCCCTCCCACTTCTCCCTTGCCCATCACAACTGCGACAATAAAATCTCTTCTGCATTGGAGCTCGCCTTCGGCGTCTCAATTCAAGGCACACGCTGAGCGCCTTTCTTTGGAACTTCCGACCATCACCCCAATTGACGACGAAAACTATGACTGGAAGTGTAGGGTTCACAGTATGAACATTCTTAGGCTGCTATTACTGGACTCTACGTTGTCCCTCCAGCTCGCTCCTTACGTCGGGGACGCCATCGTAATTTCACTTCTGGGCTTCGGGGACGGCAGTTGGGCAGTTTCTAACAGTGCAACGATGGTTTTCGCTGCCGCAATGCTAAAGGTTGTCGATAGCGACAAGAACTCGACGGCTTCTGAGAGGAGTCTGATTGCAACATCTGGGGAGGTTCCGCGTGCTTCCTGCTTAAACAGTGGGGTCGGTTCTGGCAAGGGTGGGAAGGGAAAGAGCTCTGCTGCGATAACTCCGAATCAACTCTTCCTGACGTACCCGATGTTGCGACCGTTTCTTCTTGCTGAGCTATCAAGCTCCGTTGGCAAGCAGCTGGATGGGGTTGCCGCCAATGTCACAGTTTATAGCATAATGCTCCTCTTGTCT
>BRYA01000499.1:0-18680 GCA_030267965.1 Triparma columacea
AGGTGTACGAGACACGCTTCTCAGCAGGGTGGGTGGCAACACCATCCTTGCGCGTGATGTGATCACGTGGCAAGTTTTTCGCGAAGTAATGAGCAGGCGGGAGCGGCGAAGCGAGAGAGAAATCCCAACCACCCGCAAGAGGCGTAGCCTCTTGTGTCCAGAGTGACGCTGATGGCCAGACAGAACCGAAAACCAACACTGTGTATGCTAAAAGAGGCCTGGTGAACAGACATATTGCATAGCGTCCGGAAGAGTTTATAGTCTTCTTCCTCGACTGCAACCTGTGTTGCACGATAAGTTAAGCGATGTGGGTGTTCCTGCTTTGTTTATCGATTTTTCCTCCTAATCCTTCTCCTTCCCCCTTCTAAACCCATGGATTCATTCAAAGATAACCCGTCCTCCTCACCGAACCTTCATTCGAACTCTTGAACCATGTCGCGGATAAAGCTTTCTCCCCACAACCTCAAGTTTTTCGCTGCGTCTGTTTGTAACTTGTTCCATTCAGACGTTGAAGTTGCAGGGAAAGGCCCTGAAGTTGCGTACGCCGCTAAGAGTGGCCCCCCTTTCCTCTTGATATATTCCAGATTCTTCCATTTTTCGTCATCTTTCCCCTCTTTTTCGACCTGATCACCAGTGAACCTAGCTTTGATCTCGATTTTTGACTTGTTAAATCGCCAGTCTAAGATCTCCGTTACTACAAGGGGTCGATAAGGCGTGGTCTGCTTGTGCTTCTGCCGTTTCTGTGGGCGTTCCCCGCTTGCACTCTCGAGGTTCGGAGAGACTGATACCTGCCTAAAGTTTCCCGCGTCTTCGAGGAGGAGGCCTTCTTCTCCGGGCTCTGACACCGAGGGTCCTATCGACGTGAGGCCTAGCACCTTCACATAATCCATGACAGCATCGCTCTTCCACCGACCATAGACTTTCACCTGTTCTATCGTCCTCCCCTGGTTAGTGAGCAATACAGCGAAGGTCGTTCTTCCCGAATGGCCTGTGAACATTTTAGGGTCGATAGAGAGCTCTCCCTGAGGGACCTTTCCTGCTGCCTCTCTCATAACGGCCACAAATTTACCGTTGTCTATCCTTTCCTTCCCCCCCTTTCCGTCTCTAACTAAGCATATTGGGTCTTGCTCCGTAGCCCCACTGTCGATCATCTGTGCAACAATGCCCGCAAGCGAGCGTACGGCACATAAATCAAGCGAACCGGGCTTACCGAAGGCGGGGTGATGAGGGTAGGTGATAACTTCTCCATTTTCGCCGTTCTTTTGGTGGCGATAGGTCACTGATCCCACCTTCGCATGCTCGAGCAGGTGGTCCTCTAGGTTCGAGGTAGCACTTACACAAGAGCCTGCCAACCTCCCCCTGTCCACGAGTAGCTTATTACTGCTGTCGTACAAACTTATGTCTCCCAGTGACACTCCCAATTCCATGCCGTTCACGTACTCCGACTCTTCTCCCACGCATTCGCAGCCTCTCCATGCCATGATGCACGCTCCCAATATTAGGAGGGCTGCTCTTGACTGAATTCTCAACTTCATGGGGCTCTCCGCAGAAATGGGAGCGACCAATGAAGATACCTCCTTGATAACGAAGGTGTTGAGTGGCTGTTTGTGACACACCGCCCCGTCGCGCTTTCGCAGTTCTCTGAGTAGGTCCCAAATAGGTCCTAAGTACTTCTCTCCTTCTGCTCGCAGGGTAAAGGGCGCGTCCAAGCCTCGAGTTACAAATTCCTTCTTGACCGAGCCAAGATAACCTTGGAGATTTTTCACGCCCACAAAATTTCCCTTTCTTCCTCGACGTGTGTCTCTAAGAAACATAACGAAGGCTTTACCTAGCGTGCTTCGGAGCCCTGGGGAGTAGCCAGCCATCCAAATGTCATATACGCCCTCTCCTACTCTGTTCACAAAATCAACCCACTGACTGAATCGTTGCTCATGCTGTTTCTTTCTAGATACGTTAGAATCAACTATCTCGTCCGCAGCGTTCAAGTACTGTATCACTGGGCATAATCGAGATAAAGCGACCAGGCGCCCGCAGGTGTATGGGTGAGAAACTTTTCCAGAATGTCGTTATGGTCAAAGTTCGAGGAAAAAAGATTTGGAAGATGAAATGTCCGCATCCATGCCCACAGCCCGAATTCGCAATCTCATACGTCAATGATACTCGAAAGTACCCAAAATTTCTTGTTGACCCCCTCCAATCCTCCACCTCCCACCCCAACAGTCCCCTTCCCTCAAATCCTGAGTGACAGGAATCCCAGTGGATCTTCTGCCTCAGAAATTTGCTCTTTCCCCGAAAATGCTATGCCGAGCCAACGACATGTAATCTTCTCAAAAATGGTCCGCCGGAGTCAATCCTCCCTGTGGTCCACTTCTCTGCCCCGCCGATAGACGAGTTGTCCATGGTGCACTATTCCCGTCTCGTTATTAATATATCCGTAATAACAATCAGAAGGGTCTGGATCCGGCCATGGGGTGGTCTGAGTCGCCTCCAATGCCAGAGTTAACATCTCTCTTTCGAGGTCATGGGGAACCTGCATCACGACAACCTCGTCCCAAGACGAAGGGTCAATCCTCTCAGTCCTCTCCGCGCCGGTGAGCAGGGCCACAGCCTTGTCTCTGAGTTCGCTGTCTAGCAGTTCCTCGTCAGTCTTCCTGCTGCACATATCGGCGACCTTGTTTTCCACTCCTCTGACATGACAAGAAGTAGGTACGTAGCATCCTGTCTCGGCATGTTGATAAACATTCCGGATGATATTAAGACCGGCAGCGGACTTAACTCCAAGTTTATTAATATTTCCTATCGCGGTGACATTGTCGCAAAAGGTATGTAAAACTAAACCTGTCCTCGCCCTGCCGTTTCCACACAGCACTCGATACAGGAGCCGGAGCTGGCAAGCAATGCCAAGCAATTCCAGTTCGTTGATGGTGATCGTTCCATCATCGCCTTGCCTCCTCATCATAGAGTCGTCTATAAGGTCGGGGAACTTCACCCGCCAGATGTACAGTGTCCTCCCTTCACGGAAAAACCCTCCCATGCCAAACTTGCTGGCATCAGTGTAACCAAAATGAGTAGCCGAAAGTGCTTCCGCAATGCTAGGGACGTACCAAAGCGGCATGGGGACCGGATCATTTAGGAACTCCTTCCACTCAAACACCCTCTCAATCATAGATGGGAGAGGTTGAATGAAGTATGAGCCACCTCTCTTCTCCACTGGGCAGCAGGACAACATCCTCCATATGGCGCTCATCTCAGCGCGGCCCCCAGTACGGCACTGAGAGACGTGCGTCAACTTCCCCGTTATTGAGGCGAGTTCGTCGACGTCGATCCACTTATTACCGTTGCCGAAGTTCTTATCGAGCAGAGCGATAATAGCGTGCGCTCTACGGCTGGAAACCGTAATGGTGAGCGATCGAGCGTCCACTACCAGTCCGAGAAAGGTGCACACTGATCTAGACACGAAATCGTCCTTCTTCTTCTCCGCGGCTGGGGAGGGCCTGAAAGCACTGTCTTCCCCCTTTTTGCAAGGTCGAAAGGCTTTATATAGGCAACTCATCAAACCACGTCCCGTCGTGTGATAGTCCCTGGTGAGGTGAGCCTCTAAAAAGTCATCGACATATACTTTTGCATCATGGTCGCAAGCTGACCCCTCTTTCCCTCGACACAGGGTGAAAGGGAAGTCTTCCTGTGGCCGACCGTCCTCTTCCTGAAGCACCCAATCAGAATGGGGTGCACTCTCCAGTTCCTCTTCCTCCCATTCTCCTGTGTCTGAGTAGAGCGCCGAGGCTGCCTCCGAAAGCAAGGGAGCGTGGCTTGGGCTAGCGCGTCCACCTTGCACAAGTCTTAGACATAGCAGAACGAGCGGGTCCTCCTTCGAGTTCGTCAGAAGCGATGAGAACATCGGCACGTGGCTCAACCGAGTATGAAAACGAAAGAAGCAAGCCCCGACATCGACCTTCCTTAAGCTTAATCGCTCTCCTGGATGTTGTTGGGCCATCCAAACTATTGCATGCAGGATCCCTGGAAGAGCAAGTGCGCAGTTAACCGGGGTACGCTTCCTTAATAGCCCCATATCGATCATGTCGTTGACTGATACTGTCTGACCCTTCCACTTCAAACAAGGCTTACTCATGTTACGGAGAGGACGATGCTTCTTCTCGCCGTCCTCTTTGATCTGCTCCATGATAAGGTAAGGCGATAGTGCAAAGTTCCCGAGGGACTTCGCCGCGTCCAGTGTAACGACGAGTGCATAGCCCTTATCAAGTTCGTCTGCCACTTGGTTAAGGAAGGCGTGTCTCTTCTCTCCTGAGAGCTTACTCATGGAGGCAGTTATATCGTCGCACATGAGCAAACTATCTAGCTCTCCGTTTTCCAGCTCGTGGAGCCACGGTGGGGCCCAGCCAAGAGTTATGAAGCTTTCCATGTTCTCCTCTCGGGGTGCAATAATCTTCAGGTGCTTCCAAATGCCGTTCCGTTTCATCTCCGCCACTGATCTGAGCTCACTTCCAGGCTGAGTCCTGTAGCCTCCTCTAGTCCTGAGGTAACCCTCTAAACCTAATTTCTTCAAGGTGGCGCTCTCCTCCCTGATCACCTTCAGGTTGAACCTGTATATGTTGTTCCTGTTCTTGCCGATGAATCGAGGTAAGTCGCGCCTTGCCACGTGTTCCCAGGCAGGCAACTCCGACACGCAGTCTAACCTCCCTCCCATCTTCCCGTCCTCCCCATAAATTACGTCTCTCCCTGATAACGTCACTCCCTCTGAAACCTCCCCTCCTACCTTCCCCAAGCTGCCCGACACTGTATAAGGTAAGTGAGAGGGCGTGCTTGGTGCAGGCATTCAGGCGGTCTCACCCTTGGCCCCATCATCCTTGGCCTTGGTTCCCTTGTCCTTCTGGTACTTGTTACCCTTCTTACCCAGCTCACTTTTCAAGCTCAGTTTGAGACCTGACAACCTAGTCAATAGCGAGCAGGGCATCCTGACCGTCGTGCGGTGGTCCCTCTCCACCCCATCCTGGTCGCAACTAATGCATAAGCCCCCAGCGTGGAGGTGAAAGCAAGGGTCGTTCCCGTAGGCATTCCTCTCCTCCTCCGTCATCTTCTCCTTCCATAACCTCCAGCCTCCCCCGAAGCGCGGTACTGACCCAAATCTCTCACCGTACTTACCGGCGGCAGTGCGGCAAACTGGATCTTCAACCCAGTCTCTCATAAGTGCGAAACCGTCGATGTCCGCCGCTTTAATCTCTGCGTCCCTGAGGTACTGTTGTCCCTTCGTCCCCTTGATGCACGCGTCGCTCGGTGACTGAGTGGGCTCCTTCAACCAGTGTCCGATCATGCCTGAAATGTCGACCTCCCCCGTCTGGAGGGGCGGGACCTCGAAGTTGTGGGCTCCATTTTTGTCTCCGATGGCAACCATCAAGTTGGTGATTGAATCGAAGACCTGGCGATCAAACTGTCGGGCCATCAGCGTAAGCAAGCTGCAGCCTGCCTCCTGGCCTGTGGGTCTCGTCTGAATCTTGCGAAACTCAGGGTCAAATCTCTGACGTACCACGCAGGCTGATAGGATAGCCACCGTCGTTTGGCAGTGTCTGGCGACCGCTGACGTCTTACCAAAGAAGATGCAGAGGGATCCGTACACTACAAATGCTGCCTTGAGCACTGCTTCCGCACTGTTGCATTCAGCAGCCTCAGCGAATGAGGGTAAGAGCTCCTCAAATACTTCCTTGCTTTGCGGTAAGGTGCCCTTCGTCTTCTCGAATACGTGACCCAGTCTTGCCACGCTCATGCAGGGTGCGCTAGCTAGCCTTTCTGGGCCGGTTCTGGGGCTCGAGGCTGCCCCGTCGAAGATGTGGTTAGATACCATACTCCTGGTCACGTCGCGTAGATTCTTCCCTTTAAGAAAGAACCCGTACTTCACGGACTCCACAGAGCCGTCAATACTGGTGATGGCGAGGACCGACCTCATTTCCTTCTCGAGTAGGTTCGTCAGGATGTTGTACTGAGAATGGTCCGCACTGGCTTTGACTGAGATCGAGCCCAGAGCCATGAGCCCCGGGGCCACCTTGAGTGGGTCCCCCGTCATACCCATGGCGTTCATGGTAGATGCCAGAGAGTCAGTGGTGAACTCGAGGAACGGATACTTCACAACCTCCGAGGTGGAGAGTGTGACGCGAGGTGCGACTAACCTGGCTGCGGTAGCTGCCGCTTGAGCCTGGTCTGCCGTTGCCTGGGCGGCCGTGGCCTGAATCTTCCCTGCTGCCTCGCAGAATATGGTGGCCGCGCTCTCCATCTGTTGGATGACCACGGCTTTGTCCGCGTCCTCGAGGGGGTCCAGCGACAGGCCGGCGACCCCTGCGATGCGCTTACCTTCCGAGGGCCCACTCTGGTGGAAGCATGCGGTGACCAGGGCCATGAGGTTGGCTTTGCTGTCGCCGAGGGTGATGCCTTCCTGAGCCAGTTCCTCTGCAGCCTCATCAATGGCATCCTTGAGGGCCGTCAGGTGCCCCGGGGTGTGGCAGCGGTAGGCGTTAAATGGAGTGCTCAGCTTGACTTCCACCCTTGAGACGAGGCGCACGTCAGACATGACGAAGGCCGGAGCTTGCACCAGTGAGAGGTCAATGGTGCAGGTGAAAACGGCTCCAATGGGAACAGCCGAGGAGATCCCCGTGGAGCGCAAGATGTAGTACGTGTAAATCTCCTCTGCGAGGGCAACGGCGTACCTAGACTGGTTACCTGTGTTGACGAGCACCCCGAGTGTTTGAAGTTGTGGGGTGTCGAAGGAACCCGCCTGGTGAGGACGAAGAGCAAGCACAATCGTCTGCGCGAGGCCTCCAGGGGAGACCAAAAGATGGGCCGGTGTCCCCGACTTGTAGAGGCTCTCGGAGGTTACTTCCATGGCGGCGAGGGCCTTGGCGACATGGTTCATGCAGGTAGACATAGAGTTTGACATGCTGCAACGGGGAGCGTCGCGATGACCGAGTTGAAGGGTCAGTATGTGTTCTCTAGTGTGCATTCGTCGTGTGTTTAAGAGTATGTTTTTTTGTGTTGTGAGCTTGCTCCATTCATTTATTTTTGGGGTCTACGGAGGTCTATCTTCCTCGTGAGCAGCCAGCTTATGTTACAGGGGCAGAACGTGTCGCATTCATTTATTTTTGGGGTCTACGGAGGTCTATCTTCCTCGTCAACAATTTTCCCCACTGGTCTTCAGCGCCGCCAAACGACTTTCCCTCATTGGTGTTCAATTTTGGGATTATCTCTTGATATCGAGGATCATATCCTCAGCGGGCTGCCGTGGTGCATTTGTGAAAATTATGGTGTTCTGCTAACTAGCTCGGCCGTATTATACTCGCAACTTAAAACTCTTAAATTCGACTTTTTGTTACTCTAACTGCTTTGTGCCAAAGCGATTTATCGGGACAAACCCGCCAACCATTAAAAAATTCTTCCTCTACGCGACGCTACTCCTGTTATGGGGCCGTAGGCCCAAGGTGAGCGTTCGCACTTACTTTTAAACTGTGTTTAAGCAGGGAGGATTAAATTTTGGTCTCTTCGAGCAGATGGCGTAACTCCTTTCTTCTCTCAAAATTCCTATCAGGTTTCGGGCAAAAAAATAGTTTATTTTATTGTACAAAACACGTCCCCAACAACACCTCCCGTCCCTCCCCCCCTTCCTCGTCCCCTCCTCCATCTCCTCCTTTCCCTTTCCCTCCTCCCCCTTACCATGCATATATGTTTTAAAAAACGATGATCCCCCACCCCTTCTCCCCCCCCCAATCGCCGCCCTATCCACTTCCCCACAAAGTCCGCCACCCTAACCTTCCCGACCCCCTTAACCTCCTCCCTTCTCCCCCCCCTTCTAACCCTCTCGTAATTTCCTCCGTCCCTGACCCCCGTGCTTATCGGTAAGTAAAACCCGTTTATACAACAACAAATTGCGAAGCTAAATGTAGAGTGCGCTACACCCTCTCGTTAATACCCTTCGTGTTAATTGACCCTGCGATGGAAGCGTTAATCGTTTCCGCTGCTCCTTTCTCAGCCATGTCTAGGGCAATGAATTTATTTTTAGGATCTGACACCTTGAGGAGAGGCATCCCGGGAGATGATGATGAACCGCTCTCTGGAAAGCGGAGACGGGGGAAACACCATGAGAGGATTTTGACGGACTTCCACTCTTCGAACTTGAACTGTGACGACGGAAGGGTGGGTTGTTTTTAGTCACTTTTTCTTGTGCTGCGTTTCTACCTCCTCTTTTTTCTTATTCTTACCTGTTTGTCAACCATGAGAAAGTAGACCCCGCCGAATAGAATGGCCAAGCCTAGCGGATACAAAGTCATCTGAACCGGTCCTTGAGCCTTGAGTCTGTCAATCATGTGATATCTCACCATCGACATAACGGTAGCACTTACGATGTAAGAAACGACGAACATGGAGGCTGAGTAGGTAGCGTCGAAACGCTTCATGCAGTGACTCAAGAAAGCAAGGCCGGAAACGCCAACTGCAATGGCTAGGAGAACGAATAAGGGAACTTGCCAGTGGAAACGGTCCGATGTTGCAACCAGATCGAGGGCGTCCTGGAGAGTTGAGGGGGGGAGGGGAGAGGATTAGGAAAGCGGCGATCGAACGGCCAAAGGCCAAGGGTTGTTAATAAAAATTTCGCACGTCATCTTGTACTCCTGTTAACGACAAAAGGTCCCCCCCCAACACGCTCACCTTAACAAACATAAGTAACCCCGATATTGAACCTCCCCCAATCCCCCACGCCACCTTATTAGCTCTCTTCCAGTCCTCCCTCTTCCTCGCCACGTAGCATACGCTTGCAAAGTAGACGGCGAATGAGATAACGAATGCAACCATTCTAAAACTCCTGTAGATATCGTTGAAACCGTCGATCTCTAAAGGCTCGTCACTACCATGGTCCCCGAATATAGTAACGATTACCTCGCCGAATACAATCATAAATGCAGCTAGGACTTGAGTAAGGTGAGGGAGATCACCGGTTATGGAGGGGGAGAATATTATTACCCAAACTAAGGTTAGACCGGAGAATGGGGCTAGGAGAGAGGGGGAGGCAAATGCCATTGCACCGACACCACCTGGAGAGAGGAAAACATTGGGGAGGGGGGGGGGGAGAGAGAGTTGTGAGTGAGATTGAAATTAAAAGGAGGGGAAGGAAATTTCGGCGGGTTAAGGGTGACTCACATGCGGGGTTGATAATTCCCATCCCAATCATACCAATCGCGTGTATAAGTTTGCTCTTATTTACAAGTTCTTGGTTGAGTGATTTCGTGATGTCCTCCGACATGGTTGGTTCTGATTTAGGTGGTAAGGTTTTCCAGGACTTCCGTATTAATAACTTTGAGAACGCACCGACGAAGGAACCGATGACGGAGAGGGTTATTCCGATTAACCATCCTATTTCTTTCATTGGGCCTTGTTAGAAGCTTGTGACACCAAAATTCAGTCCAAACTTCTCAAAAGTTTTTGACACGCATGTAAATTCTTCGAATTCAAAAGGGTTAAATTAGCCCATAAAAGTATTCCCTTGCCTCCCCCCTCTTTCCTTTTCGCCTTCCCTCTTCTGTTCTCCCCCTAATTACCTCCCCCCCCCACCATTGGCTTTCCCTTCAATCCCCGCCACGCATTCCACTACGATCTCCAGTGCTTTATCAACTCCCTCATCCTCCCCCTTCTCTAAAACCTTCCTAAAAGCCTCATGTTGAACCGTGCATCCTATCCTCGCCATGCACATGGTAAGTGCTAAACTCGCCTTCGCGCATGTCGTATCTGTTTTACAGTTAGCTAGAGCCTCCTCTAAAGATTTGCACTTATTAGAGATCTCCTTTAAGTTCTCCTTCGCCTTAATCCTCTCTTCCTCAGTAACGACAACCGGGACCTTCTCGTTACTAATAATAGTCTCCCAAGTCCTCTCACTCTCCCCTCTCTGTTTCTTCATATCCTCGCTAGGCATAAACTCCATAGCTCGAAAACTCGTATCCCCCTTCCTAACAGCCCACGGCATTTTAACCGTCCTCGCAAACACCGCTTCAGGCGTGTCGGCCGCTGGTCTAACGTCAACTTGAATGCACTTAATTTTCCCGTGTTCCCCCTTCTCCACCATCCCTGACCCTTCTTTACTCGAGGCTAAGGACTCGTCGTAGTAGTAGTCGATCACGTACCGGACGCGGGTACCGTTGGAACGGAGGACTGTCCAGTCGTGACGATCGAAGGGGAGAGGGTGGAGGAGGTAGGACTTTAAACGAGCTTTTGGTGAAAGGTCTGTGGGACGACCGATGAACTGGAAAAAGGGTGAGGAGATGGAGATAAAGAGGGAGGGGTTAGGGATGGGAGGTAAGAGAGTCAATATTGAATGTCGTTCCCGAATTACCCCAAAAAAACCATCTCTCCACCCTTCCCTCTCACCTTCTCAAGTTTCCCGTCCTTATACCCTTGCACCTCCTCCCACTCCATAACCTTCCTCCACGTAGTTTCGTTCATGTTATTATGTATAGCGACGACCGCCGGTATGTCCTTCTCTGTGGTTGTGTCTACCTTCTGTTTGCGGTTTATTGAATTCCAGAACATTTGAGGGGAGGGGTAGGTCCAGGTCTCGGTTGAGGTACCGCCCTTGGGGATTGTACTACTCTCCCTCTTGGTGCTATGGGTGAGAGGAGGAGTGGATGGAAGGGGAGGGGGGTGAGAAGTTAGTAGTTAGATGGGAGGATTTGGAGTTGTAGTTGTAGTGTGCCTGCGTCTCCATTTCCGTCTCCATTTCCGTCTCCATTTCCGTCTCCATTTCCGTCTCAATTTGCAGCTTCATTCATTCCACAGTCCTCTAATCTACGCTCCTTTTATCTCGTCTTATCTCCACTCTCCCTCTAATCTCCACTCACCTCAAGTTTGAGGACTGGTTCTGAGAGGGCAGGTTGTTTGCATGGACTGGCATCATATTTTTGGGGTCTATCTTCTGGCTGTATACGTTGTATACTGAGGTGTTGGAGGAGGAGTTGGAGGAGGTGGAGGAGGAAGAGGAGGAGGAAGAGTTTGAAGAAGAAGGAAGGTTGTCCGACTGTATTTTCTCTTCTTTAGTAATTACAGGACATAATGAGCGTAGTCTTGATGTTGGTTCGATATTTTGAGATTTGATAGGGCATTTTGAAGCCATTTCATCGTTATTTGATGTTATATTAGTGTTTAAAGAAGAATTATTGTGACTATTAGAAACATTAGACGCAGCATTGGACAGAGGAGAGGGAATTGACGAGTTTTGGCCCATTTTTATACACACACGCTATAAATATGTTCGACAAGGCTAATGGGATTATTCAAAAGGTTGACGAATAGAGAGAAAGCTTCTAACGAGGAATAAAGGAGAAGTGAGTGAATGACGAGGAAGGAAAGAGGATTCCGGACTCCACCTCCAAACTTTTTTAAGCTCATCAAACAACACAAACAACATGATTAAATCAATAATCCTCAGCATCACTTTAGCATACGCCTCCTCATTCCATATACCAACAACAAATTCACTATTAAGATCATCAGTAAGTGCTTTTAGAGATAGATCCAATGTCTCTCTGCCATCTGGCGAAATTAGCTGAGTCTTCTGAACCTATTTATACACACATACAATCAACAACTTCGACGCAAAATACCATTAATGTCTCAAACATATAACACTCGTCATATACATACCAACAACTAATCGCCAAAAGCCTCACAACACCCTTATTATCACACACAACCAACCACAATTAACCCTCCAACTAACCCCCCCATTTCCCTCCCCTTCCCCCCAGCTTTCCGCCATTGATTCCAACACCGATCTAACCTTTCCCCCCCTCGATGGTTCCTCTTCCCGTATCGGTATAATCCGTACCCGTTGGAATCCCACTTACGTTGACTCCCTAGTCACAGGTGTTAAGGAAAGCCTGAAGGAATGCGGGGTTAAGGAGGAGAACGTCTTTGTTACGGAAGTACCAGGAGCGTATGAACTACCGTATGCGGCACGGTGAGTGGGGGGGGGATTAGGATGATTAGTATGACAACGGAATGACTATGATAAGGCAATGACAGTGGTAATGAGCAAAGCGATGCTTCGATTCAGGCTTGGCTTGTCAAAAGAAAAGTCCCATACCTCCCTCTCCTAACCCTCATCTACATTCCCCCCCCCCCCTTCCCCTCCACACTCTCCCCCCCTCCAGTCTCCTAGCCCTTTCCGGTACAGTTGATTCAATCGTTGCCGTCGGCACTCTTATCAAAGGCGACACCCAGCACTTCGAGTACATCGCCGACGCCACCTCGAACGGTTTAATGTCCGTCGGTCTCCAAACCAACGTCCCCTGCGTATTCGGCGTCCTAACCTGCAACACCGAAGAGCAGGTAAAAGCAAGAGCCACGGGTGAAGGCAACCACGGACAAGGGTGGGGGAAAACCGCGGTCGAAATGGCGCTGCTTAGGAAGGACGCGCTGGGAGGGGGGAAACAACAAACTATGGGGTTCGGGGAACTCGTGGATGTTAAGGGGGGTTCACTACCATCTAAGAGCATCGGATTCTAAAGTAGGGAGAGGATGGCGGGTGGATTTATTAAATCATTTTTATAAGCAGGTGTGCGAGAAGCTAGAAGCATGACAAAGGAAGGGCTAAAGGAGGGGTCGAAAAGTATTTTAGGCGGGGGAGGTAGTGGGCGAAAAAAGGCTATGGTTTAACGTTGAAAGTGTGTCTTGTTCTTTCTTTCTTTTTCACACACCCTTCCCCCGCTCTCCTTCGTTTGGTCTTCACATGGTCTTTGCCGTTTCTCTCCTTTTCTTAATCCTCTTCATTTGTTTGTTTGTTGTCTTCACATGGTCTTTGCCCTTTCTCTCCTTTTCTTAATCCTCTTCATTTGTTTAACCCTACTCTCAAGTCCTAACCTCTCCATAATCTCTTCCCTCCCCCCCCCCAGTTCCCCCGTGTCAAAGACGAACGGTTCCTCCCCAAAGTTAGCCCAAACCGGTCTATTCGAGTCCACCCCGACCGTCGGAAAAAGTTTATCCCTAACCCCAACCCCACAGAAAGCGTACCCCAAGAACCTCCCGTTAAGCGTAAAGAATATCCTCCCCCCATCCCTCCCATAGTACATCCCGCATCCCACCGTATCCCCGTGTCCCCACTTCGGTCCGAACTCCCTGACCATATCACCATTGTTCCTGAATATACCACCATCGTCTGAATGGTACCCGAAACTATTAGCGTCCCAACCTGGCATTTTATCCGTCAATGGGAACTCCTCTGTTGACAACCCTACCGCGATACACTCCACGACACCGTGCTCAGTTCGTGATATAAAAACCGGCTCACCCGAGGAGGTAAGAGTACTCTCGATGAGAGGGTCACGATCTAATACTGTGACTTCAAAATACGACCATAGTCTAGGTGTAAGGTCAACCTGTAGGTCTGGTTGGTTTAACTCCTTACCACCACCTACATTGTCTGGTTTTAGGTAATGGAGGTTATGACGTGACCCTTTCATCACACCTTTATCTGAACGTTTACGGTTTACAACGAGAGGTGAAGTGAAGGGACGGAGTGGTGGGGGGGGGGAAACGGTACGGGACGTTAGGAGAGACGCTGCACGGACTGTTGCGTTGTGTTTTGGGGGGGGGGGAGGGGGAAGTTATGGTTTAGTTGAGGTGAGAAAATTAAAGTACCTACCGTAATTGATGTGTCTACAGCCAGAGGTGCACTTACCTATCTCCGACACTGCTGAAATGAGTGGTAGCAGGGGTTTAAGTGTGGGGGAGTTCGGTATAAGATGCTGCATTTTGTTCGCCCTTCTCCTCGGTTTGACTACTGGGAACGGTAGCTCAGAGCGCATGCATCGGTCCCCGAGTCCGACTGTACCGGTGTACTGGATAACGGTCTTCCCGTGGAGGGAGTACTGGATGAAGGAACAACGGGAAAGGGTGGTGGGGTCTATGCACGTGGGCTGGGGGATTAGGAGGGAGGTTAAGAGGTGCATGGACGGGGGATCAATTGGGACGGACTTGTTGGGGAAGAGAGTCTTGGGGGAGGAATGGGGGGACATGTTGAAGCTAAGGGAAGCGGGCGTGGGGGGGGTTGGGTTAGTGAATGGTAATGCTTTTTGCCACATCTCAGCGCACATCTCACCTCACTAAAGGGGGGACCTGGTCGGCCGTGAGGCCGTGCAGGCTTGTGGGCGTGTGTAGTTGGGGGAGTGAAAAGAGGGAGGACGACAGGGAGGTGTCGTCCCTAACGGTCAGCGGGGTGTAGGGGTCTACGACCTTGGGTACGAAGGGGTGGGAGAGAATGTAGCCAATGTGGAGTTGGTAGGAAGTGGTGATGGAGCGATAACGGAGGGAGGTGGCGGAAAGAGAGCGGAGGTCCTTTCGGCTGAGGTAAGTGCACACGAGCAACATCTCATCCTGGGGGGGGGGAGGGGGGGCAAGGGAGGGAAGGGAAGGGCAATAGGGATGATGTTTAGTGCGTGAAATGGGGTGAAATGGGTTTTCCTTCTCTGTCGTGAAGCGCAACCCCCTTTGCTCCCCCCACAAACCCCTCTTTATCCCTCACCTCGCATAATGGAACACAGTCCCTACTCGTCCTTCTCACAAAGTTCTTGGATGACCTTAGGAAGAAGCACTTGGGGTCAAAAGTTGACCTCTTTGAAGACTTGCTGTTAGTGCTAACCCTCTTTGGCGGGGTAGGGCTGGTAGGTAGTGTAAAAACTTTCTGAAGTGCTTGGTTAGGAGATTCAGTTGGAGATTGAGTTGGTGTGTGTGGAAACGTTTGCGATGAGGGCTGATAGTTTGGAGTCTGAGGAGAAATTGTAGAAGACATTAGAGGAGAATATGGTGAAATGTAATGATCCTTTTTAGATGAAGTGAAGGCATCGGGAGTGAAGGGATCGGGAAGAGTGTCGGGAATTTTGTCATTTTTCGCGTCTTTTTGAAGGATTGTGTCGATAGATTTCCCCCAGATGAAGGAATACATACTAAGATCATCTTCGTCATCAATATCATCTCGTTCTGTGAGAGAATGGAGCATATTTGGGAGATATTTGGGTTGAAGCTGAAGATGGATTTCGTGAAGGCAGTTGCAATTTTGAAGCCTCAAGACGTTAATGAAGATTGTTAATGTCTTTGAATGGAACTAATAAGCCACAAAAACGAGATTGGATGTTTTAATGGAGATTTAAGGCCTAAACTGGGACAAAAAAGAGCGAGGAAATCTCAACTTCACCATCTGCCATCAAAAGGCAACTTGTTTTACAGTCCAGAACTCAGGTTTTTGGTTTTCAACTTCTTTCCATTTCAGCAAAAACAACTAAAAGGACAGTATGTCATTTGTTTCTGTCCGACACAGTATGGGCTTAACAACATTTATTCTATGACTTATCGCGCCGACATTTCCCCTTTTATTTCCACTTGATCTCCACGCAAAGCAGTAGGTGATCGCTTGGCATCATTTCATTAGGCATTGCAGTAAACCCCTCAACATCCTCACGCTCCAGGCAGGGGGCCGCGGCGCGGCTCAACGAGAAGTGGAGGGAGGAGGGAAAGATGTAGTCGAGCTGGGCAATGAAACCGACTGCATAATTGGTGAAGGGAGGGGTGCCTGTGGCGTTAAAGAGGGTTGGGAAGGCGAGCGGGAGCTGGGTGTGTGGGGGGGGGAGGAAGGGGGGTTAGAGGTGTGTTTGGCGGTGTGTTTAGCGGTGTGTTTAGCGGTTTGTTTGGCAGTGTGTTTGGTGGTGAGTCACGCGACGGCAAATGGTGCAACGTTGCAGTGTGCCACTTGCAATGTGCCCACGTGCAACGTGCCATGCACAACACACAACGTGCGCAAAAGCTTACCTCTACTGGAGGGGGGGGCGGTAATGTGGCGTCGATGTCCTCCTTGTTTGGGGGGGGGGGGAGGACACCCCTCTCCCCCCAAACAAGACGGTGGAGGTTAGAAAAGCAATCGTCATGGGCAGGAGTGTTGGGGAGGACTGCGCGATTCGTCATCAACTGACAAGCTCCAGAGGGAGGGTCAGAGTTAAAGTCACCACCCACGATTATCCCAGCGTCGTCTCTAGCGGCGAGCAGTGATGCACGGTGGAGGATGAAGTAAGTCTGCAGGAGCCTGATGTGGTCAGCGAGAGGGTGGTAGAAGAGGTGCGTATTCGTCACAACGACCTTCTTCCCGTTCTTGAGGCTGTGGAGGGTGGCAAAGAGACAAACCGTTCCGACCTTTGTAGACATTATTTCGTGGAGATTCTTGTGGGATTCAATGAAGGTGGTGAGGCCGAGGAGGCCCCAGTCAGAGTTGGGGGTGGAGGTGGGGGTGGGGGTAGGGGGGGGAGTAGTTGGGAGATCCCTGACGGGGATGCACTGGGCGGGCGAGAGGAAAAGAGCATCGACGAGAGTGGTTTTAGTTATTATTAGCGGAAGGGGCGTGTGTCGCTGCAGTATCCCTCACCTCCTTTTCAACCAGTTCAAATTCGTCAGTCCTCCAAAATATGGCGACGCCCTCCCTCTGCTTCCCACACTTCTCCCCGAAGGCGCCCTCGTAGCCGAGGGCGGAGAGCACGGGGGAAAATAGGGCTTCATAGGCAGTCGTGTCCACTTCTTGAAGCAGAATTATTGTCGGACTATGGTAGATCAATTCGCAAAGGATCAGAGGCATCCTGTGGGACGAGTGAAGAAACTTTGGGCTTGTGTAGCTCCACATCGTCTTCTGCTGGGCCTTTTGAGATGTATAGAGGTCAGCGAGAATGTTGTAGGTGACGATGCGGAGGGAGGAAGAGGGGAGAGGGGTGGAGAGGAAGGACGCTCGATTTGAGAAGAGGGGGTTGGTAGCAGTGGGGACGGGAAGCACGGGGTTGGGGAAGGTGACAGTTACGGGGAGTCCAATGGCGGATTCGGTAGAGGGAGTTATTCGACACCTTATCCGGTGCCCGACATCCTCAGGAGATGGAAGGTAGTGAGGGGCGGAAGGGGCAGAGGGGAAAGAAGGGGGGTTGGGGGAAGAGGTCGTCCAGGAGTATGATAGGGTAATGTGAGGGGGGATGTCGGTCATCGAGATTGCAACAGGAGTGTTGGCGTAAAGGTCGTACTTGGAAGAGAGGAAAAGGTTAATTGATGTCGAGGGGATAAGGGGGGGAGAAAGGATGAGTTTGAAGGGCTTGGTGGCGACCGGAGCTGTACCAGGAATTGGTTCGTGGATTGGAACAGGAATGTTGAAGACCTGGAAGGGAAGAGGGACGAAGCGGCGAGCGAAATGGGGGATATGGGATATGGGGGTGAGGAAAGAGAGCAGTGGAAAGTGGAATGGGCTGTTCTGTTAATAGAAGCTCCCATCGCTCTTACCACATTAGCATCCTCCGCCTCCTTCCAAAAGTCCACAGAATTGAGGATGGAGGGGGAGAGAGGGAGAGGAATGGGAGTTGAAGAGATTTTCGTTATTGTAGACAGTGTAATTATTGCGTCTTCAGGCACATGAGCGCTCAACCCACCCTTCTTCAACCATTTCTTACGCACATTCAGGAGGAGACGGGTAAGGGATGAGGTCACAGGCTCCTTTGTATCTCGGGACAAAGTCAGTGTGTTGGTTGTAGGATTTGATGGGTCATGTATCGTGAACTGAGTGTTTGTAGATAGGAAAGTGATACCTACCCATGCCTCTGTCTGGCAATTCGTCACCGACATGGAACTCTGTGGGGGGAAACAAGACTGAAAAAATGTCCAAATTTGGAAAATTTGTCAAAGAGTGATTAGAATTCACAAAATTTGTTTCAAAATTATATCTCTGATTGTTAATATCTTCAGAAAAAAGTTTGTATGATCTGATGTTTTCGGATGAATCTGAAATTGAAATGTATTTAAAGTATTCACCTAAATTTTTAAGTAGCGTATTGATTATTTAATTTTATCATATTAAAATCTTTATTGCAATTCTGATGATATTAGTTTGCAGATGAATAAAAATAATTATTTCCCTCTCTTAATTGGACTCTTGTATTATTGATACTTCTTATTTATTTTAATATTTGATACAACTATTACATCATATATATTATCATAAGAAAAATATTTATATAAAGCTATAAAATCAAAAAACCCAAAAGCGGACTTACCCCGTCAATATTGTGATTCTTAACGGCCCGACAACCTCTTTATACTTCAGATATCGTATTTTAATCGGCTTGGACTAAGCCAAATCTTAGATTTTTTCGACCCCACAAGTCTATAGCCGACACAGCGATGCTGTGTTCTCTCTCCAGATGCCGAGTCCTCGTGAATGAGCGTGTCCTCGCGTGCTCCTTCACATCCAACACTCCCTTCACTGAAATAGCCCAGTCTCGCCGATCTACTAAGCGCTTCAATCCCTCCCTCCCCATCTCCCCCTCCATTCTCGAAAGCATCCTTGCGGATACCCTCCGAACCCCGACCTCCTTCAACCTCCAGCCGTACGCATGTGTGTTGGTGAAAGAGGATTCAGCAAAATCGTCTTTGTCGACCGCGATGTTGGGTGGGAATGTTTTCAGGGTGAGGGATGCTCCTGTTACTGCTGTTTTCCTTGCAGACCTTGAGCCTTCAAAGCGTATAGATAAAATAATGAGCATCGAGAAGTCCTATAGAGCGCCCGAGTACAACGCGATGATGCCTCTTGCGGCAGGCTACTTTACAGGGGAGGTGAGAGGGGGGGG
>BRYA01000499.1:18730-43275 GCA_030267965.1 Triparma columacea
ACTAGAGATTTTTTTGTGTGAGGGTGTGTGTCAGTCGTCCGTTGTGTGTTAATCGTTCGTCAATCTAATGCCTTCCACGTTACCTTCCAAACAGGGCCCGTGGCTTGGAAATGCGATAAAAAATGCAGCTGCTGCAGCAATGAGTCCTGTGAAGGTGAGAAGAGAGGAGAAGTAAAAAAGAGACGCCGCAAATAGACCCGCCGATTCACACAAACCCTAACCATACCCTTTTGGCTTGTCGCGTCCCTCCCCCTCCCTCCCTCTCCCCCAGCCTATGCCCACTGTATCCAAGGTTAACGCATGGTCAGGCAAGAACACTGCCATGGCTGCCATGTCTTTCATCCACTCTTCGACATCATTCGGCCTCGCCACCTGCGCAATGGAGGGCTACGACGTGCTTAGGTGAGAGTTGAGGGAAACTGCGCACATTTACTCGCGAGGAGCGAGTCAAGCAAGGTAATAAAACAATAACACACACCTGCACTGACAACCAACATCGCGACCCTTCGGCTGTCACTTCGTGTCGCCCGCAGAGTACGAGAGGCCTTGCGTATCCCTGATAGATATGAGATCCCCCTAATGGTCAGCGTTGGTTATAGCATGGACGAGGAGTTCGAGGAGGAGATCAAGAGGACGAATAGGCTGGAGTTGGGGGAGGTTTTCTTTGACGATACATTTGGGAATCCAACATCGCAAAGTCGTGCATAGGATAGGCTGGGAATGTGGTCATAATAGATCTCTTTAGCTTCAAATAAGGAACGTTTTTCTCGTTTTAATCGAACAAATACGTGTGAAGTTGCTTTGTTCACTTTCTGTTTGATGCCCTCCATCTCCCCCGCTTCCCTCCCACACACCTACAGATAATCGAGTTTCTCGAATTTGATATTCAACCCCAAGTTGGCTGCGTAGACATACCTGTTGAAGGCATCTCCTCCCTCCTTGTAGAGTTCCTTTGCCCTGGACCCACCCTTCTTCCCTCCACTAGAGGACATAGTCCTGTACTCGGCGACGATGCTGCAAAGAAAGAAACGTGGTGCGAATGGGTGTCAGGGAGTGAACAGGGAGGACAAGAGATGACGAGTACCTAACCCTATTCTCACCTTCTCAGCGTGGCAACCTGCGGGGGAAGGGATGGGGGGGATGTAGTTACGATTAGTATAGACACTTGCCCTCCCCGTCCTTAGTCGACCCCTAGCCTCTCCCCTATCCTCACCTCCTTCTTCATCGCCCTTGTCTTCTCACTCTCTGCACGATCTGAGAACGCAGCAGCATAGAGGTCCATGGCCGTTAAGACCCGTGCATCGGAGAACACCCCAGCACTTGCAGCCCTCTCCGCGAACCCCCCGTCAGCTTTGGCCTTGTCCTCCTTCGATTTCTGTGGGCGGTAGGGGTAGGGTGGGTGGTGGCTAAGCATCGAGGGAGGCGTCGCAACTGATCCTTTCCAGACTCACCTTCCTAGGCTCTGCAACGACGACCGCGAGGGCCCTCATGTCGCCCGATCCAACGGCACTGTAGAGCTCCTTTTTGTAGGCTTTGGCACCTGCCTTGATTCGAGGGACATAGCGCTCGGAAGCAAACTCCACCTTCTCGTTGCCAGTAGCAAGCGATGCTTGTGGAAAGCAGGCAGCAGCCATAGTCGCTACAGTGGTCGTGACAAAGACCTGCCTCCTTGACAAGGATATCTGCCTTGACATGTCAGCAGCTGTTGAGGCTGCATGATTCCTAGCGTCTATTTTAGAAGGAACCTTGGGGAAAGAATACGCTGTAATTAGGGGTAAGAGGAAGGCGAGGAGGGTTACGCGAACCATTACAAAAAACCTTCCCCTTTCATTTGTGTAGCAAACCCAAATGTGCGTTCAGAGCTCTTCACGCACCCAAAAAAAGCCCCTCAGGCGCACAAACGACTTTGGAGATTGTAACAATTGCCAAATATTACACGAGCTCCTCAAATCTCCCAAACATCTCTCCACACCAAACTCAAGACGTTGCCTGATTTTAACCCTCAGTTTCTGCTCTTTCCTTCACTCACCCCCCATCTTCTGGTCCCCCTTCCCCCCCCATAGATGACATCAAAAGCATGCACTGCCGCAACTTATTTCTTATACCTCACAGGCCTTGTATTCTGGTCTGGAATCACAGTCCCCAGTGCCCTGGAATCATTCGATCTTGATCACTCTCTCACAGCCTACACCGGGGCGGTCGCTAGGGACCCGTTAGCCATTCAAGTCTACACAGTTTACTGTCAGGTTATAGGATCCATGTTTCTTGTCTATGCAAGGTGGGAATAATGTGAATCCTTTGTGCACCCTTTGTGCACATGAAGCGGCTCACCTCCCCCCCCCCCACCGCCCTCAGCGTGAATTTTTTTGATGGCCATAAAGGAATCCTCATCTCCTCCCTTATCGTGGCCTTCACGACTTCGAAGCACACCCTTTACGACGGCCTTGACACTCCTATTCTCGTCAAAATCTTCACTATCCTCAATCTCGGAGCCTCCCTCCGCGCCTACGCTACGCCCAGCTCAGGTAATGTCGATTCTGCAGACTCATTCTCCTTCCTTTTCTACGCCTCCACGGCCGTGGTCTTCGCATACGACCCTGTGCAGCCGCTCGTCGATACCTTTCCTAGCATTGAGCCGGCTACCCCTCTCCGTGCCCTCGCCATCACACAGATTGAAGGTAAGATTGGGGGGAGGCGCACAATCGGCGCAGCGCGAGAAGATCGGGAGCACAGAAACGATACAGAACTAGCGATGCAATCCAATCTTACATCTCTTTACAACTCGCTTCACTCGTTCGCTCTTTATGACAATCCCTCCAACACAGCAATCACGCTCTTTGCCTTCGCAATATGCGTCAACATTAAGTGGGGCCGCCCGTCAATCAAGATGTTCTCTGCCACCTTCTCTCTCTTCCCATTCCTCATCTTCAAGCACATTATGGTCGACTTTGCTGGCCCCCCACCTGCTGTTGGTTACGTCTGGACAGCCCTTGCCTTGTGGCTGTTCAAGGACAGCGTCACGGAAAAAACATCCAAGCATGAGTAGCGGCGTTGAGGTTGGGCATACGTAGGGGTATTTTGGTGCGAATGTGATGTGACTCAAAGAACACAGAAACAACACAGTAAGGATGGAAAAACCAATAAAAACACTTTTTTCTTTATTCTCTTTACGCCTTCCTTCCATCCAACCACGCGATTGCCTGTCAATCACTGCCGCCCTCCCCACGCAACCCCCTACTCTTCCGCCTTCTGCTTGGGGCTTGGCCTGGGGGAAGGGTGGAGGTTAGTGTACGGAGGCTACTATCAGATTAAACCTCACAGTGTAGAGGTAAAGTCAGCGAAACCAACGTGTATTGTTCTTCGAAGCTCTGAATGGCTTCCGATCCCATGGGAGGGAGAACGGAAGTAAAGTGAAGAGTTCGGTATGTTTATTTATGCGGACACGTGTCAATTTTACGCACCTTACGAGATTTGTTGGTGCATATTGCAGAGCTAATCGCATATTCATGACGACAACACGTCATATATTGCCTCATTTGCTTCTCTGAATGAATGGGAGATCGTTGGCTCTGCAGAATTTGTCATCTAAAGGAGTCTTTCGCCAACTAAATTCATAAATTCGATATAGTGTGACTCTTCTCTCTTCAATAATCATATTAAGATACCAAACATACTCTTCATTGAAGAGCTTTGATTCATCATAATTTTTGCTCATCTTCTGCAACTTATTTCAACCTCACGGTTAGAGTTTTCCCTTATACTCTAAAGTCTAATAACTCGTCTTCTGAGACCTGAAAACCCTACTGTTACCAAAACGAAACGTCAATCATCAAAACGATTAAAAATGGCCACCTCAACGAGGGTCAGCTCTTGCCTCCTCCTCCTTCTCCTCCTCTCCACCCTTCCCTCGAACACACCACTCTCGCTTCTTCCTCGCCTTCCATCTACCCCAGATCAAATGGTAGCCAACGCTGCCACGAGTATAACCACTGCAAGAACCTCCGGGCTAAGTAGGCAAACTGTTTCCATCATAATCCCCGAGCTTCCCACTGTGGGTCCAGCAGACCTCGACCCGTGGCCAGGAGGTACGCGTCAGATGAGCCGCGAGGCTCAGCCACTGATCGAATCTTTGCTGAAGCTAGTCACTGGTTGCGATTCCGTATCATCCACTATGCTTGACTCGGAGAGTGGGGCGATGCAGTTTGTTGGTGAGGGGGAAACCGCGGCCGACGACGTGTGCGTCCTGGCTTTCGCCGATATCGAATCCTTTCCCACCCTAATGAAGTTGGACGAGGACTGCGGGGAACGCCTGATGATTCTCATCAACCCCCAGTTCAACTCTGTCGCAGATTTCAGCCTCTTTGCGAGGGGGAGGGCAAAGTCATACTTCGGTGACACTGTTCTCACCGACAAGTTTCCTTACTCGTTCTGCCTCCAAGAGCAAGCCGTGCGGTCGGAGGACTGTAAGATTGTTTATAACGCTGGCGTCGGATGGGGCGCTTTCGCCCTCACTGACTCGACCTATGAGGGCATGAACATGGTAGACGCCGGTGATAGCATGCCACTACACGACAAAGCAGAGACAGAGAAGCCAACGTATCAATGGATTGAGGAGGTGAGATGGGACGAGCGACAATATCACATGCAAGTCAGAGAGCTGGTGAGGGTGACGACACATAAGCATGATTCTCGAGCATTAATATAACCGCGTTTCACGCCTTCCTTACCGCAGCGCCTCAACAAAAAGCTACCGGATCCCATTTTCATAAGAAAGATCAAGGAGGCGAAAGAGAAACTGCAAAATAATTAATCACGTTTGTTTCTTTTTGTACTTTTGCGTTAAAGGCTAAACCTCCCAACTCCAAGGAACTTAGTTTTCGGAATTTCGTGACGTCAATCCTTTTTCACTGACTACTTTCTTGACAGACTTGACTGACTGTGCTGCCATCAAAATTGACTTCATTGGGGATGATGATAACTCGGTTATTTTCACTTATAGCGACAATATTGCTGTATTCACCGACAACATCTTTCGCACCCTATCGTCCGGGATGCCCAAAACGCTCCCTAAGAAGGTTAATCTCCACACACTCAAATTCCCTTCGGAGATTGGAAGCTAAAACCAGAGACGACGAGGATACCAGGACGCCCAATCGCGTGGTATGGGTCATAGAGGACGACTCTATGCTTCTTAAGGCAACAGTACAGTATTTGCGAGAGAATACAGACTATGAGATTGAACCCTTCCTTGCTGCAGAGCCTTGCATGAAATTGTTAAACAAGTACGGGACAAGAAATGCGCACAGGGGGTCTGCGAGCGGCGATGACGGCCAGAATAGTGGAACATTTAATGAAGGAGTATTGCCGAGCTGTATTATATCGGATATTCAGATAGAAGATCAAATGTCAGGTTTAGAATTCCTTGAATATGTGCGCGATCACCCGATAGAGAATGTGAAGGGGCTTCCGTTTGTTCTTCTCACAGCAAGGGGAATGACAGACGACAGAATAGCGGGATATCAAAAGGGAGGTGAGTTGAGGAAAGAGGAGGAGCGCAGTGATGATGGTGGTGAGCGACATGAGAAACGTGCAATGCGAAAAGAAGCCAACCTCCCCCCCTCTCCCCCCACCTGCCCCCCCCCCTACAGCAAATGCATACCTACCCAAGCCTTTCTCTCCCGAGGAGCTCAAGGCAATACTGATTGGTTTGGTGTCTCGCAATTTAGCCTCAGCCTCATCCTCAGCCGCCGCCACCTCATCACTCGACGGTTTCGCACCCCCCCCCCCCCCTACGTCAAGTGTGACGCTCTCACCTCGAGAATCAGAGGTCTTAAAGTTGTTGTCGCTCGGTCTAACCAACAAGGAAATGTCCTCCAACATGTTCGTCTCGGTGCGCACAGTTGAGGTGAGAATTCGGAGGGGAATTGCGACGAGTATTTCGTGGGAGGAGGAACGTAAAGCACAACAGGCTTGGGCACTGTCCATAAAATCCTCGCTTTTGCTCACAATCTCTCTGGCTGTCGCCCCCTCCCCCTGCAGAGGTACGTGAGCGATCTGTTCAAGAAGACGGGGACGGGGAGGAGGACCGAGCTGGTTAGGTGGGCCCTCAAATACGGATTTGTCGACGTCGATGAAAGCGGATGAAATAGCAAACCAAAACACTGAATTTTATTTTGAAAAGCATTATTTTTCTGGTTTTGTATTTCCATTGTCGCCCACATTCTATCTTACCCTCCCCCACCTCATCTACAAAGGAATCCTAACAAAGCATATTGGCCCCTCTCTTTTATCACCCTCCCAACTTTTTACAACCTGTTCCCGGCCATAATCTCCTCAGTATTACTTTTGCTCCTCCCGCGCTCCCTGAAGGCCGTAGTCAGCCTCTTCCCTTGCTCATCGATCGTCCCTTCGAATTTCCTTATCGGGTCCTTCTCCATGATCCCCAGCAGAACGGGGTCGGTCGTAGTCCCCCAGACGCTGACCATCCTCGTCTTTGTTTTCACTCCATCATCCTCCCAGCTGAACCCCCTCGCCCTGTTACTACTTAATGGGGGAGGGGTAGCGGAGGAGGGGCTGTGAAGCTTGACAGTCTCTCTCTCGTCCATCTCCTTCGAAGCGGACTCGATGTCCCTTTCCTTGGGTGAGGGCGCCAGCATGTAGACTCCCACAAAGACCACCACGACCCCTAACGTGAACCCCAACATTTGCCCCGGGGTGAAGGAGTTGAACTCCTCAAAGTAGATGCCACCGGAGAGAATTGAGAAGAAGGTCCAGAACACCTGAAGGACGGGGATAATAAAGAGACCGTCGAACATGCTCAGCGCAGTATTCATCCGAGTGAGCCAGAAGCTCGTGCTCGCCAACCACATGATGAGGACAAAGTAAGTGAACCAGTTGGTGAGTTGCGTCTATGCGAGAAGAGCGAAGCGATGAGGGAAGCAATGAGGGAAGCAATGAGCGAAGCGAATGGAGGAAATGGGTCGCGCTTATGGGTCAAGGGTACGATGCCAGAGATGCCGCCTCGCCAGTCTCCAAAACTCACATCTCCCTCCAGGGAAGCCCTGAGCAAAATACTCAGACACTTGGCCTGCACGACGCTCTGGGTACCAATTATAGCCGAAAACGTAGCGTAAAGGAGGGGCAGGTAGAGGTTGGAGTGGGCTACCAACTAGGGGGGATGCGACAGAACGTTGGTTAGAGATAAAGATAAGTTCATGGGGATTAACCGCGAGAGGATCGCGATGCCTCCTCCGCCGTCGCACCCTACTCCTCCCCCCCCCCCTCCTCCACCGCATCAACATCCTCCCGTCACCAACCCCTTGGCTTGGGGCCCTCTCAACCCCCTACCCCTCGTTCTCACCTCCCCCACTTTCACCCTGTCATCTATTCTCTTGTAAATAAAACGGGACGCGATAGCGAGCACAATCATGCAGCCCGCGTAGCCGTTGAAGTCTCCGTCGTAGAAGGAGATGAGGTCGTCCGCTGTGTAAACCACAGACGTGTGGGAGGAGAAGTTGACTACGATGGCGTTGCCGAGAATTATGATGAAGGTGGCGAGGAGAGTCGAGCGGGTTACCTCCTCGCCGAGGACGACCTTGCCGAAGAAGACGTTCGAGATGAACTGAGCGCTCCCGAGGGCGGCGAGGAGGCTCTGGGCAGCAAAGCCGAAGGAGACAAAATTTAACAGACTACCAGCGACAAAGACAAATGTACCCAGGTACCATATGGGCACCTTCTTGGGAGGAGTGTTCAGCGAAGATGCGCTTTGGGCCTCCAGTGCATGGGTGTGGCCAAGTTTCTATCGTTAAGGTTCGCCGGAGAAGGGGGGTTGGGGAGTTGGTGTTAGAGGGGTAATTTGAGGCCATTACGGTACACGAGGGACGCTTTTTGTATAGGAGGAGGGGAACATGTATAGAATGACGGGTTTAAGCACTTTTAGGGGGCATAATTGGACGATATTTGAATGCTGCGGATATGACCAAGTTAATTCCTCAATTTAATCTAGTTTAAAGAACACATTTTGATTAAAAATCCTTACCATAAGGTTAGTACCGCCATTGATACATACACTACCACAAAGGTTTAGTACAACACCAACAACCCATCCCATGGGACTTCAAAATGGGATCTTGGGTATGGCCCGATCACAATTTTTGGGAAGACCGAGACAGAGAAATGAAGAATTCGGTGAACCTGCCCTCATTTCTATCATGAGGACATTCTTATATCTTATAACGCTATTACTCACATCAATTATTATCAACGTGACATCATTTACTCCATTACACCGTAGTACACGACTTAAACCTTCTGTACACGCATCCTCAGCCCTATTCATCCAACGCCAATCAGCTCGGGATGGGCAAGACCGCTCTAAGCGCCAGGAGAGGATGGGGCGGGAAGTTAGGGGGGAGATTGCGCAGATTATATTCAATGGTTATGAGGTCAAGGTGCGTAATTTACCCAAAGTGACCCATGGACCTTGAAATCAACGGACTTCACCTCCATCACCGACATCACCCCTCACCCTTTTTCACTCCCTCGTACCCAAATCGGCAACTGAACAGAATGGATCGACGCTGCCATTTGATCTACGCTCAACTATATCAATACTCTCGGCTGACGTTTCCCCAGACCTTCGTCAAGCAAGAGTCAGCGTCAGCATAAGGGACTCTGACGAGGGGGAGGTGAGCAAGGCGTGGTGACGACCAAATGGTTGGGCTGCAACGGATCGCATCCGTGCTCCCCTATATACCTGGCTAACCTAACACCCCCCCCCTCCCCCCCTCCCTCACCCCCCCCCCCCCAAAAGGTTGGCAAGCGGAGGGCGTTCAGTTGGCTCGTTGACAACAACAGCAGCATTAAACACGCCCTCTCTCAGCGATTGAAGCACATGAAGTCCATCCCCTCTTTAACATTCGTCCAGCAGGACGTGGGCGGAGCTGTCGACGTCATGAACATTATAGATAAGATCGGGAAGGGGGCCAAGAGGGAATCACTGGGGATGTACGGGGGGGACGATGACGAGCTACCAGAAGGATGGGAGCTTGAGGACGAGGAGGAAGATGAGGATTTGGAGAACGACGACGATGGCGACGACGATGACGATGACGACTTTGACTTTGATTTGGAGTGACTTTGACAGGTTAAATCATGGACTTGCATTTGGAACGACGCGACAATGGAGGGTTTTTTTGGTTAAATCGCGACAACCTCGAACTCTTCCTCGCAAATATTCAGATAGGCGATTACGTACATTTTTTCTGAATAAAGTTCCCGGCTTTTCGCATAACTTTTCCCATGGGCTCATCCTCCTCAAAGACCTCAAATTTAGACCCTTCCCGCATCTCAGGCTCCTTTCCAGTGGTAATTAAGGGTTGTGAGAAAGTTTCGTCTGATCTATTTGCTTGTTTAGAGACAAAGGGAGAACGTGCCGACTCAGGTTCAGCAGAAAATAACCCTAAATCGGGACTCCTTGTGGGAACAGTCGACGAGTGCGCTGCCTTGATCAAGAAGTACAACGACTGCTACGAGTCTAAGATCGGAAATAGAGCAAACGAGAAGTTTAGAAAGGTGCAGGAGAGGGTCCCGGAGGAGTACAGGTTCCAGGGAAAGCAGTAGCGCTACATCAAGGCAACCTCGGCACCAGGCGAAGCAGTACTACGGCACCAGAGGCCTCCCACCAAACCATGGCCCACGCCGCGAGAAATCCGGTTGAGTTTGATCGCAAGTTCAGAGCTGCCTCAGATCAAGTCTCTGACCTCACCTGCTACGTGTGCTGGACGAGCCTCAGGGGAGAGGCATGCGACTGCGGGGGTCTTATCTGCCACTTCTCTCCCGACACGTGCGGCTCCCACCTCAACGCTTTGCTGAAGGGGAGGAGGAGAGGGTGTGGGTTCGGGGACAGATGCAAGAAGGTCCACCTCACCGAGGAGGCTGTCATGAGCAAGGTCGAGCCCTTCCTTAAGACAGCGGTTCCTAAACCTCAAGCTTCCACCGCTATGCTATCACGCGCCGGGATCCCGAACCCCAACCCCGAGGAGAAGAAAAAGTGCACTGTCCCCCCCCAAGTAGTACTCGAACGGATCAAGAAGCACGCGGACAAGAGCCCGTACCTGCAGCGTTTCCTGTCCTCCCCCTTCCTCTCCGACTTCCTCAACGACAATGACCTCCGCCTCCTCCTCGCCTCCTCCAAGAACCGGGCCAAGGAAATCTGCGAGGCCTTGGCAGCCTCAGACAGGGTCCTCGAAATTTTATCTCGCATCCCCCAAGCTCGGGGCCCCATCACGGTCTTCGACGTTTGCAGCGGGAAGGGTTTCCTCGCGGCTATCCTTTCATTCCTACTCCCCGACTGCAGCATAGTAATGCTCGACGCGGACGGTGCAATGAAGGTTCCTCATGTCAACAGCCGTCCGAATCTATCCTTCCTCCAGGTCGACATCTTCTCAACGGAGTGCGCAAGGCTAATCGAGAGGGAGGTGAGGACGGGGGAAGGGGGAGATTGTATTGACGGTTGCAAATCCAACATACTTACAAAACTCTTTATCCCCCCAGACTGGAGAGGGAGGTGCTTGCATTTTGGTCGGTGTCCACCTTTGCGGCAACCTCTCCCCTCGGCTGATTGACCTTGGGTCCTCGATACCCTGTAGCTTGGGGTACGTGCTCTGCCCCTGCTGCCTGAAGGGGAAGCTTGGGAGCGACTGCAACGACGCGGGGAAGAAGCTGGGCCATGGGGGGAATTACAAGGTGCTTGTTGATACGATGAAGGCAGAGGCGGAGAGGAGGGGGGAGGAGGGGGCCGACGTCAAGATAGAATTTGATGGGGAGATGATGAGTCCAAAGAATGGCTTCATCGTGAGTAGTAATGTATGCTTAATGTGTAGTGAAGGTTGATGATGATGAGTCTAAAGAATGGCTTCATCGTGAGTAGTTAATGTATGCTTAAAGTGTAGTGAAGGTTGATACTCTATATCCAAAACCCTCCAATAATTACATACAGCTATAACCCTCAACGACCACGTCGGCGTCCTCCTCCCCGCCCCTCTCCCCAACGAGCATCGCGTTCGCCCTGTCAACATCGTCAACCCTCTCCTCGATCTCCTCCTTCGTATACCCCGGGATACAAGTGTTCCTGACCTTCAGGAGTTCCATGCACTTGTCAATGTCGGACTTGACGAAAATCGTCTTGTCGAACAACCCCTTCAGGCCCCACTCCGGCAGGAGCAAGTACAGCCCCTCGACGATGACAACGTCGTGTTTCTCCCTTTCGTAGGTGTGCGCCCCCTCAATGGGGTCCCCCACGGCATGGTCCCAACCGGGGAGAACTACCGCAACTTCATCTCCCTCGACGACCCTCTTCAAGTCACCCAGAAGTTTCCCTTCGTCGAACGTCCCCGGGCTCCCCCTCCTGTAAACCTCCTCCTTCGTCTTGAGTTCCTTTAGTGGTTGGTGGTACCCGTCCATCGGTAGGTTCAGGACTTGCGCGTCTCTCCCGATCTCGGAGGCTAGCTCACGTGAGGCACTGCTCTTCCCGCTCCCCGGTCCCCCCGCTATACCCACGACATAAGGCCTACCCTTCTCCCTACCCTTTATCTCCTCCTTAACCGTCTTCGCGACCGCAACCACCCAAGAGGTGGGCTCCCGCTGCTTGGACTTCTTCTCCCACTCTATGACCGTGGGTAGTGGGACGAGGTGAAACTTGGCGGTGGCCGCCCCGACCCCCTTGTCCTTTATGTCAACCTTAACGGAGATGTCAGGGTTGCACTCCTTCATCGTTGCCTTAAAACTCCATTCTACCCCCGAGTGTTCGCTAGCGAAATTCCGGAGCACGGTAGCGTGGTCGAACCCCGCGGACGACGGGTCCCCCCCCGCGTTGCTGGGTATAACGAACTCAGCGTGCTCGAGACCCTCGGGGTAAGGGCTCCCTACCTTGGGGGCTGGTATCTCTACGGCTTGGACGAGGTTACCGTTGAAGGGGATGCCGGGGTTTATGGAGTAGGTGGAGATCATTCGACCACCTATCGGACCCTCGACGAGGAGGGTGAAGAGGTCAGGGGAGGAGTTAAGGGAGGAGGTTAGTGTGGCGTAACTTTCCTCTGTAGCTGTCCTCCAGCAGACGTGGTCACACTGGTAGTCGGAGGTTTCTATAGAGTGGTCGGTAGACAGGGAGGAGGTCAGTTCGGAGAGGAAGGAGGGAACGTTGGCAAGGAGGTCCGCGTGGAAGGAGGCCGCAAACTTCTGACGGGACTTCTTGAGCTTCTGACGCTCCTTCTTCTTGCGGTTCTTCTCGCTAGCCGAGGAGGAGGAGGAGGTAGACGGTGGGGCGGGGGGAGGCGAAGGGGGGGAAGGACTCTTAGTGTCTGAGGACGAGGAGGCGGCAGCGGCCTCTTGAGAGCGGCGGAGCCTTCTCCTCTCTCTTGAGGTGAGCGCAGGGACCTATGAAAGGTGTGTGAGCGTGGTTAGTGTGTGTGCTGTGCTTTTCTTTTGTTCGCAGCAAAAAGTTTCGACCTTCTTCTTACCTTCTCCGTTTCCGCCCCATTTATTTTCTCCTTCTCCACCTCATTTGTTTTCTCCTTCTCCTCACTCTCCTCCTCTTCCTCCTCCTCCTCCTCCTCCTCCTCACACCCCTGCTTGTCATTCGCTTCTCCATCTCCCCCCTCCTCTTTGACCCTAACTGGAGGCCACTTCCCTTGAAGGTCCCCCCTCTCCTCAATCATTTTGTCGATAACATCCCCAAAAATGTCCATTGCAAGCTTGTCTTTATTTTTCAAAGTGTCCAAACTCAACTTAGCAGCTTTGACCCTTTGCTGCTTCGTAGCTCTAACCCCTCCAGTAGTAATTTCCTCCGAATTAAAGAAGGATATTAGTCCCATAATGATGGACTTAATTGACCACATTGGCGACCAAAGCTCGGGATGAAAGTCACTCATACTGAAGCAGATTTTGGCATTCACAGCAAACCTCCCCGTCTCTGTTCTCATTATTACGCTCGGAGGACTCAGGGGATAGTTCCTAGGGAATTGTAGTACGCCGTGGTACACTCCACCTTCATAATCAGTGGAGTGAAAGACTGGTCCGTGGAGAAGGAAGTGGCAGTGTAACCGGTTTGAGTCAAGGGGACGTGCGTGGAATGAGAGGGATGATGGTGATTGTGATGGTGAGCGTGATTGTTCTTTGTTTATTGATGCATATTCTCGTGTTATTCTTCTTATAGCTGTAGATGACATGGTTTATGGAGGAAAAAGAGAGGAAAAGGAGAAGCCACCTAAAAAGCCTACTAAATAGCCTCCCTTTCCAAGTTTAGAGCAGAACAACCTTTCGTCGGGGTCACTTTTGAGTTCTCTTCACCCAAACTTCATCCAACTTCCTCTTCATCTCAGACAGTTCGCTCAAAAATGGAATCTCAATCAGCGGCACAATCGTCACACAATTCATCAGAGACCACAAATGTGGCAGTATCTAGTTGGGACGATTTGACAGACGGTCAGCAGTTGTGCATAGATTGGGCTCGTGTGCAAGACTGGGATCGCATCAAGGGGTATGCCAAGGAACATGGTCCTGAGGTTTTGTTAGGAGTTCATTCAGATAAGAATTCGGTAGCTTCAGTCCTCACAGAGGCCTCACATCACCAAAACGTTGAGGTGGTCAAGCTTACCTTAGAGGCCGGCTTCGACAACAAGGAAGCCATGAACCTGGCAGCAAATATATCAATGAGGAATAGTGACAATTCAACAATCTTGAGATTGCTCTTAGAACATGGACTTGACCCCAATATGGACCTACGATTCGAAGGGGTGGAGAAAGACTTTTGCAACCTTTTGATTTCTGCTGCTTACGAGGGACACATTGATCAGGCCATAACACTTCTCGATCATGGAGCAAATGTGAACAAGATAGTGGTTGCCTCTAATGGAGATGTTGCTTCACAACTTACTTTTACTATGAGTTATGGAGCACACGACTTATTCAGGCTGTATCTCACGCGCGGTGCTATCCCAACCACCAGCGACGTGTTTCATGCGTTTAATAATTGCCTCGGAGCGTGCAAAGGATTACACCCTAAACTTAGTAGAGATGTCGCAATAAAGATGTTCACAACATTTCTTCATCTCGGAAAGCCCGATTCCGACGTAGTACAAGACCAATTCAATTTGCACCCTCCTTCAAGACGAGATCCTACAATCGCCAACATCACAAAACATTACCTTCAAGGCCGTCCCTTCTGCTGCTTTGTTTGCGAGGCTCTAACTGCTAAGGAGCGTGACAAGCTGCTAATGTGTCCCTGCCGCACTGTCGCCTACTGCTCGAGGGAGTGCCAGCTCAAGCACTGGAAGGAGCACAAGGTGCTATGCACGGGACCGCTGAACGAAAGGGGGGAGAGTGAGGCAATGGTCAAGAAAAGATCCAAGACAGGGAAGGGAGCGGCGGCGGGAGGAGTGAATGTGGGAGCAGCGGATGTGGGAGTAGCGGAAGGAGCAGGTGCGACGGGGAAGAATGGCAAGAAGGGCAAGAAGGGCAAGAAGGGCAAGAAGGGCAAGTATTACCTTGACCCAGAGAGTCTTAGGTTCCGGGTTGGCGACAAGGTTCAGTGCAGGATAGGTTCCGACCCTGCAACGGGTTGGGTTAACGGTACTGTCATGCAGCTTTTCTACAGGGAGAACAACTGGCCACCTGGGCAGGTGGCGCCATACAAAATTGCACTAGAGGATGGGACGGACATATACGCACCAGAGGACATCCCGGAGGTCATCAGAAAGCCGCCCAGTTGAGAAGGAGCGGGGTTTGTATGTGTGTGGGGGGGGGGGAGGGAAGGGGTGTGCATTGATGGGTTACAAGAATGGTAGGGGTAAGAAGAAGTGAGCGGGGATTTATGGGGCTAACAGGATTTGGGGTGTGGAGGTGGACGAGAACGAGACGTAATTTATTGTTGTTGATGCATCAAACCTTTTCATTATCAACGACAAGATGTGCAATTAATCACGGGGTGCGGAAGAATTGGTTGGGGGTGAAGATTGGGGGTGAAAAAGACGAGAAGTCCAATTCCCATCTCCTTTTTTACCCAACATCTCTCTCCTCATTAATACAATATTTTATAGATGTAAGTATGTAACAACGATGAATAGAGCAGCAAATGTATCATAAATATTGGATATAAACGTAAAACAAAAGAAATAATGTCATCCCATCACTCCGCTCGAAAAGGAGGACAATCAAAATTAGGTCCAAATTCAACTAATCTCAACACTATTATACACAACTAACACAACAATAACACCTACAATACACACCTCAACAGAATCACACAACCATAAACTAATGGCATTCTCATTTGGTGCAACAGCAGCACCAGCACCAGCACCCGCACCAGCAGCGGGGGGATTCAGGTGAGGGGGAAGGGGAGGAGGAAGGTCAATGAAGGTTTTGGGGGGGGGGGGGGTAGAGGGTGGGGGAGATGCTATAAGAGGGTGTGAGAGGGGGCTTTGCTTTATCAAAGTCTAGCCCAGCTTAACATGAACGAGCGCCAAGGACATTTGGAGAGCAGGATAATTTGGACGACCAAAGGTATACACCCAAACTACATCCTCGCCCTCTCCCTAATCCCCCTCCCCAACCCCCCTCCCCCTCCCTCTCCGCACCAGCTTCGGCGCCCCCGCTCCGGCCCCAGCTTTTGGAGCCCCCGCCCCTGCCCCCGCTTTTGGAGCCCCCGCCCCTGCCCCCGCTTTTGGCGCCCCCGCCCCTGCCCCCGCTTTTGGCGCCCCCGCCCCTGCCCCGGCCTTCGGGGCCCCCGCCCCAGCCCCAGCCTTCGGGGCCCCCGCCCCAGCCCCGGCCTTCGGGGCCCCCGCCCCAGCCCCAGCCTTCGGAGCCCCGGCTCCTGCCCCCGCCTTCGGGTCGTTCGGTGGCGCTCCCTCAGCTGCCGCTCCAGCATCAGGTTTCGGTGCCTTTGGTTCCGGCGCCTCTCAGCCCGCAGCGGCGCAGCAGGGTCAGCAGGCGGCAAACACCATAAAACCCAGGACCAAGTACGCCAACCTACCCCCCCAGCTCAAGGCACACCTCGACCAGCTCTTTGAGGTAAAGAACAAGACCGGCAAGGGCCTGAGTGATATTTCAGGCGTGAAGATTGACCCCCCAGGCATGGGCGTTTCCGGCGCTTCCTCCACCCTCACCGAAGGCAACGATCTATCCGTGGCTGCGGGGGAAGAGAAGAAGGAGGAACCCTCGTCCGACGACAGCCTCGCATCCCTGGTTCCGATGCTTACGGAGATCAGCCTCAACCTGCAGAGGCAGACCAAGGCGCTCGAGAGCGTTGAACAACAAACAAGAGGGGAGTGCCAGAGTGTCATGAAGGTGAGAGAAGGGAGGGAGGCAGGAACAAACGCAAGATGCATCGATTGAGCGGTAAAAGAGGGTATCATACGATGTATAACACCTAACCCCCCCACCCCCACCCCCCCACCCACTCGTAGGATGGGCTATGGGTCATGGAGAGGGTCAAGGACAGGCAAAACATAATCGCCAAGATGAAGGGCGGCGACAAGCAAGCGGAGGCGGGCAAGTCCACTGATCCCAACATGATCAGCCTGCTCCCCAGGAGCGAGACGGTCCCGCCCAACTACCTCTGGGAGCTCCTAGGCAAGCTAACCAACGACGCCCAGGCAACCGAGGCTAACGTTAACGCTTTGAGCAAGCAGATGAACAGCGCCGTGCGCCGGAGCGGCGGGGGGGTCGCCCAGGGGGACACGGAGGGGGCGGGGGGGACGGACGTCAGGGAGAGGATACAGGGAATCATCACCAACAACCACAAGCTTTTCTTCGGACTTGCGGGGAGGGTCAGCGTTAACAACAGCAAACTCAAGGTCAAGAAGATACGCATCCTCAGGGGAGGGTACGCGAGCGGGAACAAGGCGGTTGAGAAACTCCAGGGGCTAGGGGCGCAGGGGGGAGACAGACTTGACAAGAAGCTGAAGGAGGAAATCAACAAATTCAGAGTTCAGCAAGCACAGACGGCACTAGCTGCAGGGGCACCGGGGGCACCCGCTCCAGCAGCTGCTGCCGGGTTCGGGGCTTTCGGCCAGCAGCAGACCACTACAGGTGGGGGATTCGGGGCATTCGGAAGCCCCGCTGCAGCTGCCCCGACAGCAGCCTCGGGGGGATTCGGAGGGTTCGGTTCCCCCCAACCTCAGGCTACGAACCAGCAGACGGGGGGAGGGTTCGGAGGATTCGGAGGATTCGGGGGGACGGCGGCGACGACGACGACAACACAGGGTTTTGGACAGAGCAGCTTGCAGGCGGGATTCGGGGGAGGGGGATTCAACAATTTAGGGACGAAGAAAAAGGGAAAGGGGAAGAAACGGTGATGAGGGGAATGGGATTTTCAAATGAATTTGTTTTAGAGAGAAACGTTTTTTAGCTCGGGGACGTTGTTATCAAGCACTCGACCTAGAGCAATTCGAGCTTGCCCATGGTGCCCTTGACGCTCTTGACGAGTTGCGATACGAATTCCTCGTGCATCATGCAAGTGTTGTGAGGCATCAGCCACCCCTTAAATGGCCCGCGGTTGAAAATGTTCTTGTACTCATCCCTAACCGTGAAGTCGATGGGTTTATAGTCGACGATGTTGGACGACATAAACTTGAGGTACAGGTCAAGGCCGCCTGGGTCTGCAAATCCTGAAGATTGGTTGTAAACCGGGTACCCTCCGACAGGGAGGTCGCCGTGGCTGTGGGGTTTGAACATGGCGTGCTTCATGAAGAAGTTCATGGTGTTATGATATGACACGTCCTGCATCTTTTTGTGCTTGTCGGTGTCCCAAAGATCGCCATACTTCCCCCCCGCGTACGTGTTGAGGTCGTCGACTGCGTCGTTGAACATCTTGTCGCCCCTCAACAGCTTGGCAGGACCGGGGTGGGGATCGAGGAGACAGGGGGAATCACGAGGGTACCCGACACGATAAAAATCGTACATGTTCCAAACGTGCTCAAGGTCGGCCTTGAAATTCTTGTTGTCCTTTCTCGAATCTCTCTCCATGTTCATACTGACTGGCGGCTTCGTAGTGTCCCACTTCTTCGTGTTGGACTTGCTAATTTTACTGCAGCACGGACCGCAAATCGGCTGACAGCAAAGAGGCGAGATAACGGCACAGCAGCAGCATGGGAACGGGAAGCCGCGCCAACACAAATTTCCAATCTGCCCTGGAGAAGACATCCCAAAACCGTCGACCGTGAAGAAATAGGACGGGTAGCGATTCTTCATGCGCATCTGGAGGAGGACCTCGATGGAGAAGACAATGCCACCAGAGTACGAACCGAAGATCCATTTTCTGTCCCCGACGGCATCGAGGATGGCGTCCGTGTACATCTTACCGATGGCTCCGGAGCTCTGGTAAACGTCGGTCCCGGTGTAGTGGGGATTCTCGGGCAGTAAATGTCGTGGTCGGGTCCGAACTCACGGCAGAAGACGTTCCAGGCGCCAGAGAGGCCAGACATTGGATGCATGCAGACAATCGGAACGGCGTCCGACTTCTTGCCCTTGACCATGTGTTTGATGAATGGATACTTTACCTGCAACGAGCGTTTGTGATAAGTTAGAGGGAGGGAAGGGATGGGAAGGGGATGGATTGTTCAACGCCTTCAACACCACGACACTACCATGCGCCCAAGGCCCCGCAAATCCAATTCTACTCTCACCTCCTCCACCTTGCCGTCAATGACCTTCACCCAGTCCCCGATGGTCGGAGAACGAAGAAAGTCGGCAATGTTGGGCATATCTTTCCCGAGCATTGTGGACAATGAAGAAATCACAGTGACTGTTGAGATGCTGTCAAGGCCCTGATTGATTAGGGACTCATCGTCATTGGGGGAAGGAGGGTCCTTGAGAATGCTGGTGATGACGTCGACGAGGGCAGCCTTTGTGTCGACTTCTCCACTGTTGGAAGTCAGCTTTGACATGGCAAGGGTTAGGGTTACTTCCTCATTTTGAGCGGAGATACTTGCTTCCGCCATCCTCAAAGTGATTTCGTGGAGGCTGATGGAGGAGGAAGAGGATTCAGTAGGATGGACCTTCGGGGTGCCTTGAGCCTGAGCGATTAGCGGAACGATGATCAGGGTTGAGAATACAGTAAGTACGATATGGTTCTCATCGCCTTGTCCCGTCTCACCTTCTCAAGGGTTGCCATGTTTCCCTCTTTGAGCTTCTCCAAAGACTCCTCGGCGTGGGAGGGGTTGAACAAGATAGCCGAGAGCTTTTCTGCCTCAGCTTGGACCGTGGTCTTGCCCTCTTCAGGCAAGAGGGATTCGGCGCTGAGGAAGTTGCGAGCGGGAGCGTTCCTCTGGTTTGCTTTGAACTCAATGGTGACGCTGCGAAGGGTGCGAAATGTTGTCGGTCGGGTTGAGGTTAGGGCCGACGTGTTGGAGGGTCGACATACTTCCTCTCACCTCTTGCAATTGTTCTCCTTCGCAAAGTCCCCAACGTACGCCATCATTCGCTGTTCCACGCCCCTGCCAAGCACGCGGCAACTCATGAGGAAGTTGTCAAGGACAAGGGACTCACTTGATACGGAGAAAAATAGGACGCCAACGGTCCCATAGTCGCCATGCTTGTCCTTGACGTTGACGATACGGACCTGATTGTCAGGGCACTTGTCGAAGCGGAGAGTAGTGAAGTTAAACTGATTTGCACGCTGGCTGAGCTGAACCACCCTCGTCTTGTCATCCTCAGTCTTGCATTCGGTAATCTCAACCTCTATGTTGAGGCTCTTGACATAATCTGCAAAGCTCAGCTGCGCGGGGGGGGGGCAGGGGACGGGGTGTCAGGAGAGAGAGAGAAGAATTGAACACAGCAGGAAAGGGGTGTGCTCCCTCACCTTCTCGTTGTTTGCACGTTCAGCCTTTCTCTTCTTCTCGTCCTCGTACATCTCACCACGCTTCAGGTCCTCCTTTGTCTTTTTGAATACGTCCAGGCTCCAGAGGTTGCGAGCGTACTCCTCACGCTCCGGGGATTGCATTGGGATGTTGAAGGTTTCAACTCCGTTGGCATTGGAGGAGACCTCCGCGATTTCAACCTCATTGTCGTCAATAAATATGGCGTCGGTGAGCTTGACGAGACTAAGCTCGCTCAACATTTCTTTAATGAGCTCACTCTTGGGCTTATCAAAGGTAATCCTCTTGGCCGTGAAGTCAGACAAGGAAAGCGGCCACTGCGATGGAGGGGGGAGGAGGATGTTAGGGGACGTCGTCAGTTGCCTGGGCTCCTAGTTCGTTATCACTCACCTGCTTGTGGGCCTGAAACATATCGACGACGTCCGCCTCACTTTGTTTCGAGCAAAGGGCAAGGAGGAGACCGTTGTCTCTGCGAAGAGGAGGAGGGAGGTGTTGTTTAGATTCATGGCGGTGGCGGATGAGGCAAGAAGAATGGTAACATAAATAACTAAAAATCAGTTCTCACCTCGCCTTCTTCAAAGTCTCCATTAGGACGACGTTCCCCACGACGTCCTTGGCGTTGCCCTCTCCAGTGACGCCCTGCCAAAGGGTATTGTCAGCGTCAACTACGCAGAGCTTGGCTCTGGTTGGATTCTTGAGGTAAGCGATCGCACGAGCAATGGTAGAAGAGAGGTGGGAGTAAGAAGCCGGTGAGTACGGAACATAGGCGATCTCCTCAGTCTTGGGCGTGAGGGTGATGAGGGATTCGGGAACAAAATCCAACAGATCGAAGACAATTATGGTGGGAGACGTTGCTTTGTTCATCTTCTCAAGGAACGCCTTGTAGGAATTCGAAGACGGCTTGGGTGAGGGGCAGCTCATCACGACAAGGGGAGGGGCGTCATCGGGATAGCCCGTGATGGCCATCTCTAGATCCTTTAGTGAGCTTGAAATATCCTTCTCCCTTATGCAGAGCACGTTGGCTGTGTTGACTGAATCCTTTGTTTCGAAAAAAATTGAGGCCGGGGAGAGGAGGCTCTGCAACGCTTGGTCAAAGCCGGCGTATTCAACTGTTGGGGCAGGGGGGGGGGGGGTCAGAAAGGAGTTCGACCAAGGAGTAGAAGGAGTTCGACCAAAGAGTAAAAGGTCATTTCGCGACATTGTCGCGTAAAACCCGAAGAAGTAAGACAAAGGAGCGGGAGGTTAGAGATAAAACCAGATCAGCCGATGCCATCCTCATTAGAAGGCTTACTTTTCTGGCATGGTTTCAACTTTTCTCGGGGGAGCCGGGGGAGATCTCCGATCTTACCTTTTATGTCATCTGAAGACGTAGCAAGCATCAAGGAGGTGACGAGGGAAGCATGGGTCTGCTCGAGAGTCCAAGCAGTTCCAGCGACATTGACTTTGAAGGTCATCCCCACTTCCAAGGAAATGCGACTGATACGATCCGCCGCTAAAAAAAATTAACCCCCCGCTTTGTATTATTAATCAAATAGACAAATATCGAGGGATTGTGCCCGAGAAACGTAAGAGTAGCTTCGGGAGCACTCGAATAGTGGGCGTACTACGGCCAAAGTGACACAAATCTCATTCGGGAGAGCTGTTTTTTGAAGACCCTTGAAGGACTGGGGCTGCAAGGACGTGTGCTGAGCAGGTAGGTTTCAGGAGAGGATCAACGGAAGAATATATGCGTTAGAGGGGTGGAGGAGGCGTAGATGGACAGAAAGTTGGAAGAAAAATACCCTGAGGAGAGAGGCAGCGACTGTGGGTGTGTTGGATTCTCAGAAGTGGCCTAAATGCCGGCTTGAGTGATCGAGGGTAACATCTCTCTCAAAGATCGGACGAGACCGGCAGTATTCTCACTCTCACCAAACGTACGCATGCCCCTACAGATTCTAAATCCCGCGAGAGTTGAGCTCACAGCACATGGACACGAAAAATGAATCCCCAGGAGGGAGAGAAGACCGTGTGAGTGAGACTCATATACTTCAGGTTGATGCCCCGGTGTCCGATAGCTGCCATTCAGAACGCGATCTAAGCCATGAGAGGCAAGTTACTCCGTCTTCGTCAATTGAAAGACCTCATGGGGACGCTGGACGAGGTGAGTTCGTGTCAGTGGGTTTTAGGGGTGGAGACGCTTGATATTTTATAGGGAAACGAGGACGATATGTAGGAGCACGCGTGGAAATCTTTTCATTTTGAGTAACAAACGCCATAATCGCCATTACCGCAGACTCTGAAAGTGGTCATGAGAACGCCGGACGAGGTGAGTTGTATGTTGAGAGCCGGAAGAGAGAAAGGGCAATTTAATATTCTAGGAGAGAGCCGGAGAGTCGCGGAAGGGCGCGTTGAAACTTTGTGATTTTTCTCACTTTTGCAATGTATTGTGTTGTCCCCTTCACAGTCTCTAAATCTAAAAGCGCTCACGAGGACGCTGGACAAGACCAAGGTAAGTTCGATTCAGGGAGTCGTAGGGGGGGAGACCCTTGATATTCTACACAGAAACGCGCGCCGGTCTGCGGCGACTGCATGGGATCCGTCTCTGGCGACCGCATGGGATCCGTCCCCGGCGACCGCGTGGGTTCCGTCTGCGGCAACCGCATGGGACGCTTCTGCGGCGACCGCGTGGGGCGCTTGATATGCTACACAGAAACGAGGAGCACGCGTTGATATCTCTTCATGTTGATTAACAAACCCCATTATCGCCATTACCGCAGACTCTAAAAATGGTCACGAGGACGCCGGGAGAGGTGAGTTGTGAGTTGAGAGCTGGAAAGGAAAAACACATTTTGATACTCTAGGGGAGAGTGGGAGAGTCGCGGGAGGGCGCGTTGAAACTTTGTAGTTTTTTCTCACTTTTGCAAAAATATTGTCCCCTTGCAGTCTCTAAATCTAAAAGCTCTCACTTTGACGCTGGACGAGACCAAGGTAAGTTCGTTTCAGGGGGTTGTAGGGGGGGAGACCCTTGATATTCTACATGGGATCGAGGAGCACGCCTGAAAATCTTTTCACTTTGACTAACAACCACCATATCGCCATTACCGCAGACTCTGAAAATGGTCTTGAGGACGCCGAACGAGGTGAGTTGTGCGTTGAGCGCCAGAAGAGAAAAATACAGATTAATACTCTAGGGGAGAGCGGGAGAGTCGCGGGAGGGCGCGTTGAAACTTTGTAGTTTTTCCTCACCGCCTGCGTGCGGAATGCGCGGAGCCGTTTGCGGAGGGCCTGCCCTCGGCGTCAAGCTCGACGGGCGGCGGCCACGGCGCATGCACGCGCGTGCCGGTCTGCGGTGACCGCATGGGATCTGTCTCCGGCGACCGCGTGGGTTCCGTCTGCGGCGAACGCTCCGGCGACCGCATGGGTTCCCCCTGCGGCGACCACATGGGGCGCTTCTGCGGCGACTGCATGGGTTCCGTCTCCGGCGACCGCGTGGGGCGCTTGATATGCTACACGGAATCGAGGAGCACACGTGGATATCTCTTCATGTTGACTAACAAACACCATAATCGCCATTACCGCAGACTCTAAAAATGGCCTTGCAACTGTCAGCCACGCCACTGCCGCTCAGTCCATGACATTAGATCCTGTCAGGAAAAAAGACCCCCTGCAGCCCCTCTTCAGCCCCAATCACACACCCTCCGCAATACACGGCCCCGTAGATATCGATTACACAGCTCTTGGACCCGAGCAAGGCAAACTTGTCAAGCTTCTGGAGGAGAGAGGAGCCGTTGAAGGACTCATCGACACTTCCACTGGCGTCGATGTGAAAGTTCTAGGGCTTGCTGGTGTATTCCACAACAAGCGTGATAAGATTATTGACTATATCCTCACCGATTGTGAGCTGGGCAAGTTCCGGAGGAAGACCCTCCAGGAGTATGACTTAAAGGAAGGAGTCATTCATAGGCTCGTCTACTGGCAGCACTACAGCAGCGGGAATAAGTTTGTCGAATTTCTCCTCGACGTCAAAGCCGTATCTCCTGACAAATCGACTAGCATTATGGAATTAACATCCCTCGATGAGGATGACCTTTCTGATGAGGCAACTGCGATGCTAGTCGAAATTCTAGCGTCAATAGAGACCAAGACTGTTCAACGAGGTGTCATTAAGGGGGAGCTCAGCTTCACAGATTTTGAGTTTGGACAAACTGCAGTCACCATGGTGGGAACTCTTAAGGCAGAGGAGAGAGCAACAGAGATGAAATCAGAAGTTGATGTTCGCACAAATAAAAGCTCAAAGAGTGCGCGCCCTGCGCGCCCTAGTTTCAAAAGTGACGGGAAAAGCGACACTAAGTCTGCCTATACCTCACTGAAGGGAATTCTCATTGATGTAATGGATGAGTTCAGACAGCCTGCTGTCATTGATGAGAGGAGGAGAAGACACTTTGTGGAGGAGGTCATGCCGAGAGCACCGCACCTGACAACAGAGGAGGACGCAATGTTGGAGAGGGTTGGGAGCCTAGAGAAGGAAGTCCACACAAAAGGGAAGAGAATCAAGGGGACACTGAAGGAGGGCATTGACAAGTTCCTGTGGAGAGAGGGTGGGAAGGTTTGGGGAGCCTACAGTGTCACCTTGGACAAGTCAGCAGAGGCTGTGTTGGCAGAGCAATCAGTTTTTGACACATATGATGCTTC
>BRYA01000500.1:809-13936 GCA_030267965.1 Triparma columacea
TGGAATGAACTCAACTGGTACCTTACGTTTCCATGCATCAGTAAACCACTCAGGCTTCTCTTCTTCCCATTTAGGCCAGTTCAGCTTAATCCATTTTCTGACTTCTTTTTCAATGGAAACCCATTGATGCCTTGAAAGAAAAAATATAATTCTCTTCATTTTATCACTTTCTCCTTCAAGGAAAATTGCCATTGTCATATCCTTTGATTTCTGTGTGCTCCAGAAGGTGTCCCAATACTTCTTTTCGATGCTCAAAAAGAAGACAGCTAAGCATAGAGTAGTTATTGGTATGAAATAATTCACAATTGCTGATGCTATATCAATTGCTTCCTCATCAACATAAGGTGAAGCTATATATATTGACACTGGTAGACTCACCATGGTCAACACAAGACTAAGCAACCAGTACACTCCCCCAACTTCATGTGGATGTCTAAACTGCGCTATTGAAGTAAAGTCTGTGATGATCTTTACCATCGCTCTCATCAAAATACTATATACAATCTCAACCTTACCCCCCAATGGTGCCCAATACCAGAAGTCACGCCTCAATATCTTAACCAAAATGTACAGTCCAAGGTCAACTCCAATGTAGAGTAAGGCCCAACTTCCCCCAATCAAACCAAGAAGAACTATTGTTGTGCATCTTAAGAGAAGCAATCCTGCAGTGAACAGCAACATGGACACAAACACTACTGCTCTCTTGCTTGCTTTTGCTGGTATGTAACCATAGAAGTCTGGTGCCTTTTCTCTCCAACCAGGGTCTGTGTCCCAGTCATAACTAATTGTTGCAGAGGCAAAACCTGTTGTAATTGCTGACACTGCAACTGAAAGCCATGCTGAAGTTCCAACATCTTTGTCACTAGTTGATATAGCCATAAGTTGGATAATCACTCCAGGGATGGCCTCAGCAAACATCTCTATCCCTTTCATGTAAGTCATCTCTGTCAGAGCATTAATTATTTGTCCAGCCTCTCGCTTTTCTCCCGTTGCAACCCTGTAAGCATCAACAGCAGGCTTGAAGCCAATCAAAATTGGAAACCATTCCCTCATCACCCTCATCCTCCCCAACTTCCTGTTCTGTAACCAAACAAGAAACATTTGTATCCCAATTAAAACCATCAAACTTGCCAAAGATGCCTTAAAGTACCCATACTCCTCATCACTCCAAAACATGTATGTCACATACACGTCAGTCAGCAAATCAACTATACTTGTTATGGCCCCAACTGTCACTCTTGCTTTCATCCCCCACGGCACTTCCTCCAAAAGCCTGTAGCTAATTGTCTCAAGCATGGGTCTGAACCATTCACACTCCTCATCAAGCTCCTGTAAAGCAGGGAAATTTAAGATGAAGGCATCTACAGCAGCAACTGGCTGTGTATTAATAGCCAAATTCCTTGCTAGAGACTCTCCAATCTCCCTTCCTTCCTTCTCTCCAAGGTCTACAGCCTTACCCTCGACCTTCTTCAGCCCAAATAGCTTGTTCTTGACAACAGCGCCAAGCATTGGTGTGACAAACGCGTACTTCTCTACAGCCTGTCTCAGAATGTAGTTTTTCCCAATAAATGACATCATTGCTTCCTCCTTGGTCATTCCCTTCTTCCTGAAACTTATTGCTATCAACAGTTGCTCACCCAACAACTGTCCTATTTGTTTAGGATTTAAACCTGCATAGTCTTGTGTAGTATCATTCACAGCATGTGAAGCAATTAGTGCGCCTCCATTGTCCAACCCAATACTTGCTCTCCTAATTTTTGATCTCAAAGCACCTGCTAGACCACCCTCAGCTTCGGCATCAACACTTGCTCTCCTAACACTCTCTCTCCTTCTAGCATCTCCTGCTCCTGGAATGTATTCAACTGGCACTCTAGCCCTAATAGCATCATCAAACCATTTTGGCTTCTCCTCCTCCCATCTCAGCCAATTGGCCTTTACCCAAGCTTTTACTTCCTCGTCAATTGACTTCCAGAGGTGCTTTGAGTTATTGAACACTGAATCTGCTTTAGATGCCTCATCAGCTGAATCTCTAAATCGCTGTACTGTTAAGTCCTTTCCTCTTTTCAAACTGACAAAAGTGCCAAAATATTTCCTTTCAGTACTCAAGAGAAAGATAACAAAAGACACAACAGCGTATGGTATAATTGATCCAACTACTGCCCATGCCAATTTAAGCCTCTTGTCTGCAACATCTCCTCTTTCAGCTACTAATATAGCTATTGGAAGACTTCCCATTGTCAAAATAAACCCAAAGATCCAATATATACCTCCAACCTCATTAGGATGCCTAAACTGCACAATTGATGTAAAGTCTCCCACCACTTTCACCAACGTTCTAGCTATAATACTACTCACTATTTCTGCATTGCCACCAACAGGCATCCAATACCAAAAGTCTCCTCTTAATATCTTCACCAACAAGTATAGACCAAGATCAGCCCCAATATAAAAAGATACCCATCTACCACCAAGTAGCCCTAACACTACTATTGTCATGCACCTTATCACAAGCATACATGCGCTAAATAGCACCATTGACATAAATATTATAGATCTTTTGGTGGGATTTGCAGGAACATACCCGTAGAAGTCAGGCACTCTCTCTCTCTCAACTGGGTCAGTGTCCCAATCATAGCTGATACTTGCTGATGCAAAGCCTGTTGTTAATGCTGAAACTGAAAGTGAGACCCAAGCTGCATCCGCAACCTTTCCATCATTTGTTGCAATAGCCATAAGTTGGATAATCGCTCCAGGTATGGCCTCAGCAAACATTTCAACCACTTTCATAAAAGTCAACTCTGCCATGGCATTTAGTGCTTGTCCAGCCTCTTGCTTTCCTCCCTTTGCAACCCTGTAAGCATCAACAGCAGGCTTAAATCCAATCAAAATGGGAAACCACTCCCTTAACACCCTCTTTATCCCCAACTTCTTGTTTTGTCCCCAAACAATTAATATCTGAATCCCTATGGACGCCAACAAACTTGCCAAAGAAGCCTTAAAGTATCCATACTTCTTATCTCTCCAAAACATGTTCGTCACATACACATCAGTCAGCAAATCGACCATGCTTGTGGCAGCACCAACAGTGACCCTTGCTTTTAAGCCTAACGTAGACTTCATAAATAGTTTCATCACAATCTCCTCAAGCATGGGCCTTAACCACACTTGTTCATTCATGACTTCTTGCACTTCAGTGAATTGATGTGCCCATTCATCTACAGCATGAGCAGCACTTGCTGTGCTCAACATGACTACTGTCATTGCACTCCCAATCTCCCACCCCCTGGCTTCCTCCTGACTGTTATCATCTCCCTCACTTGTTGCTCTCCTTTTAAATTTGTTCATAACCACAGCATACAGCATAGTTCTCATGAAACCATGCTGCTCTGTGATCTCTCTCAGTGCCCTATTGGCAACAATGAACTCCCTCACAACCTCTACTTTACTGTCCCCAAAATGCCTTCTCTTCACTCTCTCCATCAGCTGCCCCCCAAACCTCCTCCCATCCTGTTCCCCTGCTTCAGTGCTATTGAGCAGATTATCAAAGTGGTAAGCAGCATCAGTTGCTATGCCCAGTTGCTTGATTACACTCTGTTTGCTTGCAACCTTTCCTAAACCCTTATGTCTAGTCATCATTTCTACATCTGTCTTCATTTGGCCAGCCTCTGAGAACCTTACAGCTGTGAGATGCCCTTCATGTTCAGCTGTGATTACAAGTGTCTTGTTGTTAACTCTGTGAATCACAAGCTGGGATCCAACTCCACTTTTAAAGTCCCAGAAGAATGCTGCAACTTCCTTGTAGGATGCTCTCACAGTTATTGAAGTCTTCCCCCATCCCATTCCCTTCTCTGCCTTTATTAATGTCTGTCCAGACAATGCACTATTGATCTCTTGAGCTCCCTCAATCTCGTCAAAGTGACTTTCAATCCCTAGTGTCCCCTCAATTGCAATCTCCTCAAACTTTGCAATGATCTGCTGTCTCTTGAAGACGTTAATCTCATTGCTCTTGTCAAGAAAAATTCTCATATTTGAGACAGTTGCAAGAAACTTTGGTGCAATCTTGTTCATGATGGAAGTGTAGAAGACACCACCAAGATCTACTTTTGTTGTGAAAGTGACTGATGTTTGTGGCACACCTCCAATAGGCTCAAGTGGCTCAAACACCCATACTGTGTGTGCCTTCCCTAACACATTCCCAGCCTTCACTGGAAAGTCTTCATGAAGCTCATCTGTATCTGTGACATCAATGAAGACTTTTCCATCCTGTTGTTTGAACCAGGTAACTTTACTCCTCCAATCACGAAGGGTAAATCCAGGGATGCCAAGGTCCCTTGTTGTGATGTAGTAGAGAGTGTGGGGGTTAACATTGATGGTTTTCAAGAAAGTCAGCCCCCATTTCTTTAAATCCTTTCTGGTCTCTCTGCTGTTGAATTCTGATATTTCTCTTGCAGCACACTCCTCCACACTAGCATCAACCACAGTAGTGGCAAAAGCAGTGCAAAGACTTTCCCCATCAACATGAACTAGCTTCATCTTGACCCTCTCATCAGGACTCTTCAAATTGTTAAAGTTCTTATCCACCTTGCACTTCTCATAAAACTCTTTCCCCTTCCTGATTGCAACCTTCTCTTCATCAGTATAATCTTGGTGTTCATTCTTGATAATGTTGGCAAGAGAGGCCAGTGCAGCTTTATCAACCTCTTCGTCCCGATTGAAGGAGTCCCTGAGTACTGCTATTGTACTTAGTACTCGTGGAGTAGATCTGTCGACAACTTTTACTGGAATATGCCCCCCTGTGTCCACAAATTGGGTTAATGTAAGTTTACACTGGAGAACACCATTATGGTCCTCAATATTCTTGGCAGTGAGAATGCCACTTGACGTTCCTCGCACAAGCTTTCCAAGATTTCCCCCATAGTCTACCTGCTCTTTAGCTGGGACAAACGCTATAGACATGATGCCATCGTGGTGTCCTTTTTGCCACATATAATTCATCACAAACTCCCTTTTGTGAAGAGGGAAGGGAAGTTTCTTTACTATAGCAAAACACTTCTCGTTGGTCCTTGCTTCGCTACTCTTCATTATTTCCAGCCTTGCAGGGTTCCCTACCTCTTGGCTCATTACCATCCTCTCCCTGCTGCAGTACTCAAAGAACCAAGCAGCTGCTTCCTCGGCTGAGCAGTCGGCTACACACTCGGCTCTTCCAAAAGTGTGTGTCGTCTTTTTTCCTTTCTCCTGCTGCTTGTACTTGATCTCCATCTTCACTCCCTCATGAGGTGACTCGAGAGGCCCCCACCCCTCTTCATCCTCCCCACCAAAGAGCTCCTCCAACTCCCCAAACACCTTCTTCTGGTCCTCCTCCAACTCAACACCCTCCCTCATCTTCTCCGCCAAGACCCCCCTGACATCTGCATCAACCTCGTTCCCGTTCCTCTTGAACTTCTTCTGCAACCTGTTGGCCTCAATAAGCTGACTCTTTGCAAGGTAGTCAATTGCTTTGTCCATCAGTTTCTTTTGAAGGCCTTGGAAATGCAGATCAACTGTCTGAATACGTGTCACCCTACAGACATTTGGAGCAATCTCATTGAAGAAGTAGACACCTGTAGTCTCTGCAAGCACAAATCCTTCCTTACTGAGGTCCTTGAAGCCTCCTCCTGGGTACTCTGTCAGCGGCACAAAAGCTAACATGTATGAAGTCTGGCCATTCTCAAGTTTGGCCTCCTTCCAGACAAACCAATTCTGAAATAGTCGATTGGTAATGGCAGGGACCTTCAATCCCAAATGATAGTGCATGCTTCTAGATCCCTCAAAATCGTTCCTGATCGCCCTTGGCAAGTTCCCTCTTTCTTGGGAGTGTTTCCTGGAGCGCTCAAATGTGTCAAGCAGAAATTGCTCTGCCAATACACCCTTTGCTGACTTGTCCACAGTGACCCCAAAGGCTGCCCACACATTGTCCCCCTCTCTCCACAGGAACTTGTCGATGCCCTCCTTCAGTGTCCCCTTGACTCTCTTTCCCTTCTTGTAGAGTTTCTCCTCCAGCCCTGCGACGCTTTCTAGCATCCCGTCCTCTTCCTCAGTAAGAGTTGGCACATTGGGTATGACCTCCTCCACAAAGTGCATCTTCCTCCGCTCGTCAATGACTGCAGGCTGTCTGAACTTCTTCATGACTTCATCAAGAATCCCCTTCAATGAAACAAATACATCCTTGTAAGCTCCTTTCTTGACACTGCTGATGCTGCTGTTTATCCTTCCAACATTTGACCTAGCAGATTTAAAGCTTGACCTAGCAGATTTAAATCTTTTGACTGTGCTAATGTCTAGTTTCGGTTTCATCTCTGTAACCCTCTCCTCTGCCGTAAGAGTTCCCACCACAGTGACTGCAGTTTGTCCAAACTCAAAGTCAGTGAAGCTGAGCTCCCCCTTAATGACACCTCGTTTGACAGTCTTGGTCTTTATTGACGCTAGAATTTCGGCAAGCTTTGCAGTTGCCTCATCAGAAAGATCATCCTCATCAAGGGGTGCTAACTCCATAATGTTCGTCGATTTTTCAGGAGAATCGACGCTGAAGTCGAGCAGAAATTCGACAAACATATTCCCCCTGCCATAGTGCTGCCAGTAGACGATTCTGTGAATGACTCCTTCCTTTTCGTCATACTCCTGGAGGGTCTTCCTTCGGAACTTGCCCTGCTCACAATCGGTGAGGAGAAAGTCGATGATCTTGTCGCGCTCGTCTTGGAAGACATCAGCAAGCTCCATAACCTTCACATCGACACCGGTAGAGTGGTCTATGAGGCCTTCAATGGCTCCTCGGTCATCCAGAAGCTTGACAAGTTTGACTTGCTTGGGGCCAAGAGCCGTGTAATCGATATCTACGGAACCGTGTATTGCGGAGGGTGTGTGATTGGGGCCTGAGGGGGGCTCGGAAGCATAGTTGGTCTCGCCGGCGTCATTCACGACTCCCGCATCTGCTTCAACCTCGCCCTCCATGACGATCTTGATTGGGTGCTGAAAATCATGCGTTAGCAATCGACGTGCGTAAAAAAAAGGTGGCGGAGCGGCGTTTTAAGGTGTGAGTAAAGATGTCGTACATTAGCATACTCGTATAGTGCTTAATTACTGCGTGTTTTCATCTTTTCCAAAGTCACCCAATCTGTTTCGGTCCATCATCGCAAGTGCCTAACGCCAGTCCTCATCTGGAAGGCAAGTTGCAGGGTAGGGGCAGGCCTCATCATAACGATCAGGCCCATATAACCCCTCAATATACCGCTCCGATCCAATGCAAAGCCTTTTTGCCCTCCGCACATTCTTACCTTCCAAATGAGGACTAAATTGCTTGTGCTCAAGACGTCGGCCGGGAGTGGTGTGAGCTAGTATTATGCTTCAGTCAACACTTAAAGCCGTCAAACTCTATTTTCTGAGTGTTGTGTAGTATTATCGATCTTCTTGTTGCAACGAATACAACAATGCGATGTAAATGAGGTTAATGTATTCAGAAATTGTTTTGAGGGTTTTGGAAAGTTAACTTAACATATAATCAACTTCGTCTACGCCTCCATGTCTTCGTGTTTCCAGTCCTAAGATCGGCGTTTGCTCCTATTTGCCATTTCAAGTACGCTATATCTTCCCAATAACAAAATTGTATCTATATGCTGCACCCTTCCTCCTCCTTCCCAATCCATCAAATCGACCCAAAGAGTCGCACGGACCCTATATACTGTCGAATTCCTCCCTATATTTATAAATACTATAAGTTTGAACCAACGTTACGATAATGCTCTCGGTCTTCTACCCTTTCTTCCCCCCCCCCCTCAAAGCATCCCCTGGACAGTTATCTCCTTGTCCATCCTCTCGCTCCACTTGCCCTTTGGGTCGGGATTGAACTTCTGAGGCCTTATGAAGCGCTCCCACTTCCCCGGGGGTTCCATCCAAATAGGGTACGGAATTTCTCCCTCCCACCCACACATCATTCCAAGGCAGCCGTTCTTCATGATAAACAAACCAAACAAGGAGAGTCCTATCCAAAGGCAAACGAATCCAGCAATGCGATTCCTCTTGGCTGCTCCGTGGGGAACAGTGAATCTCGCGGAGCAAACATCGCAGTCGCCGTAAAGGTCTGCATATATCAGTCCGTTGCCTTCGGCGGGCACCACAGACACGTCGAACGTTTGACTGGGAATTGCGTTGGTATTGGTGCCTACCCGAAGGAGCGAAGTGGTGAACCAAGGGTTTTGGATTAGATGTTCAGAAATGTGCCAACGAGCCGTTGAGTATGTTCTCACCTTTCTGGATCTCGTCGTAGATGCACTGGAGGGTTCGCGTCTCTGCTTCATCCCTGTATGACTGGCCGCACGTGGCCCCGGTGTGTGTTTGGACATTGCAAATCTTGAATTGGCACTTTTCGACGACTTCTTCGCTGAGGCACTGCTTCGTTTGGTGATCGGGGCACCCCCACTGCCCTCCCCACTGCACCTCCGCCAAGCCTCTTGTCGCCTCGTAGTAATCCGACTTGCAAACCTCCTCATAGCAGGTATTCTTGTTGTCGGTTCCACACTTATAGGATCTAGTATAGCAGTCGTAGTCGTACATGAACTTTGAATTTTGTACTGGCTGCTGAGACCTGGTGTTAGTGACGAGCATCGGGCCATAGAACTCATGGTCGGCAATGAGTTCCTCTTGGGCGCACCAGGCTGCGAGTGTGCCGAGTCCGCATATGACAAGGATAATTCCTGGGCCTCCACAGAAGAAACGATCGTTGGGTGCGTGTTTGAGTACTCCAATATTCCACTTTTGGATCCATTTTGGGTCTCTGTCCTTAGCAGCGTTCCAGCAGCAGAGGGCGGTGAGGGGTAAGAAGCAAGCCGCAACGACAGTCAACACGCTGAAGATTATTTTCCCCTCCTCGTATGGCCTGTGGTGCAATGGGACGCAAAGGACTGGTGAGATTGGTGGGTCCACCTATTGTTAGTCGCAAAGCCCCCCCCTCCCGACCGGTTGTGATCTCCCCCCCACCACCCCCCAGCCGGGGAAGGTTGAGAGGAGGGCAAGATTGTGTGACCCAATTGGATATGAGCAGCCAAAGACCTCGAACGGTGGCGGTGGTAACGACGGGAATCTTACCAAGGGAAGTCGTCGTCCTCGACCAAGTCGAGTTTGTTAACTGAAGCCATTTTTGGAACCTTGCCCAAAACAAAGAGGGATTTCGAACAAGATTCGAACAAGTAATTTTGGGGAAATAATAATCAAGAATATTCAGAAGCAACACATACAGCTTGGTAAGGACTCCTTAAGCCTCCAACTCCATTCCCCTCCCGGCCCCCTCCCACCAGCTCCGCCCATCACAACTCAAGGTTGCTTTTGGGGGCTCTCTCCACTATCTTGTTGACAGTTTACGCCACGGCAGTTTCGCCCCCCCCCTGTTTCTTGACGTCGGGGTAGCTCGCCTGCATGAGGATGCCGCAAGTTCCAGGTCCTTTCTTACTGCTCCTTCCGAGCTTAATGTAGCCTTCGTCTCCCCACGCTGGCCCCCAAGAGTTCTTCACCAGCCAGTAATCGCCAGTCTTGACGGGGCGCAAGGGGTGCGGGCGGTCCGTCTCTGTCTTGTCGGTCCCGTAGCCAATAGCAAGCACCCCGTGGTCGAGGTTGGTCCCGCAAGGCCCGTTGAAGATGCCTTCCTTGTAGAACCTAAAACCAGGCTGGTCGGCCTGGATCGCGATGCTGACAGGCTGTGCTGAGAGGGCGGCCATCATGGCCGAGGGATCGTTGGCCGGGACGTCTTCAAAAGAAAATAGGCCTGAACCTGGGACGTCCTCACAATCACTCTCCCTGCAGGTCCCTGCCTTGGCTGTCTTCCCAGACTCATAAGGGTAATCAGAAAGCTGCAGACGAGGCGGTTGAGCAAAGCAAAGAGCAGGGGAGTATTGGGGGTTGGTCGGACAAACTTTGTTGTGGAATTGCATTTCGCTTCGCTAACTGCTCGCTGCTCCTCACCTTGCAGAGTCCTCCCTCCTTCTCCTCCCAAAGAAATGCGTAGTCCATGAGGCCACCACTGCAGCCAAAATCGGAGTCGTCGCAGTCGACGAGCTGCTGCTCGCTAAAGTCAACAGGAATCTTGAGCTTGTTTGCGATTGCAAATGCGGACTCAATCGCCCCTGTGGCAGAAAACGCCCAGCATGACCCGCAGTTGCCCTGGTCCTGCGACGAGGAGGAAATAGAGCAGCATTAGTAGATGCAGTTGCTGCGCTCTTTCCCATACACCCCCCTTCTCACCTTGACAGCAGTGACCTTGTTGACCAACCTGTGAGTGTGGGGAACGGGGAGACACATTCATGGAGGGAGGGAAGTTGAGGCGCTGGTAAGTCGATCATGAAAATACAAAGAGTACGAACCCATCCTATTACCGTCCCCATTCTCACCTCCAGTCAACAGACTGGTTAGGACGGACGCCCTCCCCACCAACTGTTACACCCTCAGTCCTGATGGGCTTCCCCTCAGCCCAGGGGTTGTTGGAGTATTCGCCTAAGGAGTAGCGCCTCAGGTACTGCTCGTGAGAAATAATGGAAAACTTGTTGTGTCCAACACTGTAGCCCCACTCATCCTTTCGGAGATTATGACGATTGATGAAGTTGTCGCTTTCAAGCCAGTTGTTGTAAGCCTCCTCGTGCTCCTTCTCTGACTCGAATTCCATGTCATACTCTTCGAGGAAGGAATAGAATCTCTGAGAGGTGTCAGAGGTGTCAGAGGTGTCAGAGGAGTCAGAGGAGGAGGAGGAAGAAGAAGAGGAGGAGGAGGAAGAGAAATAATCGTCCACCACAGTTTCCACGACATCAGTGAGTTGGTCCAGAATTGGACCTATCTGGCAGAGAATGTCGGAGATAGACCATGATGAATCATCTTTGGCACATAGAGCTGCAACTGTGGGGATGAGAATAAGGAGACTCGTGCGCATGGTGATTAAAATTTGAGAATTCTGAAATGAAATTTTCAGGGTTCTATTGGGACCTTCCAAACAAAAATCTTCTCTTGAGAGTCAGTTGAACTGGCCACAAGACGTTCGGATTTACTTAGTTCCAAGACAGGAGGGGGGGTCACTGAAACCATGAGTCGTAATCGTAAAAAGAAATATCTCGTTTCGCTTTGGTTGAAAATGATGTTTGAGTTAAATTTTCTTGACAATCAAGACTTGGTCAAATGCCGTATAGTCTCTTGCAAGTCACTCGTTCAATCGGATGCATGAGTGTTATTACTCATTGATATTATCCTATTCACCAATTGATGACATCCCCCCCTTCCTCTCCATCCCTCACTCTCCCCCACCACCTAAAAATACAAAACACTGATCCCTATTAACTTATGCGTCAACCTCCAGCATCGTGTCAGCACCAGCGCCATTCGCGTCCAAGTAGGCTGAGTCGGGTTTGTACCCGACGGCCGCTTTGTGGACCTTCCCAAGGGCCCACGCGGAGGAGCAGAGACCAGTGGCCTCAAGGGCGAGGCAGATCCTGATGATTGCGTAAATGATGGGGTTGGAAAGGAAGGCAAGAGGGAAGTTGGACGCGAAGATGCGCCAGATAAGGCATCCGAGGATGGTAGTGACGACGGCGCCTAGAAGTCCGGTGTTGATGAACTCCTGGAATCCAGGGGAAGCAGCGAAGGAGGTGGACCCTGCGATAATGTCCTCGTGATCCTTGTTGATAGAAAAGCACCTGGCGGCGACAAACATGAGTGTGCACACAAAGACCTGGCGCCCGATGAGGAAGCGGCCGAGGTTCTTTCCCCTGAAGAGGAGGTCACAGTTGGCAGCAGCGATCTTGTGGGAGTCACGGTACTCAGAGGCATCGAGCTGCGGTACGCGAGTTGAATTGTGAATTTGGTTAGAAAAATGGTGGGAACAGCCAGTGTTGACCCCGCGATCGTCGTCCGCAATCGTCGTCTGTGTAATCTTCCCTTCGCTCCTCACTCCATCTCACCTTGACAACGGCAAAGGCAGCAATCTGCATTCCCTCCATGATACCGACGAAGCATAGGACGAAAATGACAATGAAGAGGGCAGCAACCGGAGGTACACCGTCCCACATACCGGTCCACCCCTTGAAGAGAGCGTCAATGACGATAGCGAGGGAGAAGCCGAGGACAGCAAGGGAGAAAAGAACACGTCCCCAGAAGAGGGCGTTCTGCATACCGTTACGAGGAGGCTCGTTGGTCTCGATGGGCTTTCCACTGACAAGGGAAGCGACGTTCTGGACCAAGTAAGCGGCGTGGAGGAGTCCAGATGCCTCAATGGCAAGGGAAACGTAGGTAGAGAAGAGCATGAAGTAGTTGTTGATGAAGTCAAGCATGCAATAAGAGGCGTTCACCTGAGAGGTGAGCTGCCCGAGGACGATGGTAGTCAAAATCATAGCAACACCGTTAGCGAGGAAGATGTTGGCGGTGAGGCTGTTGAAGTTGAGGACACTGGCGCCGCCGATAGCAGACCCGCAGAGGTTGATGACGAAAATCTGAAGGACAACAAGGAACTGACGTCCGACGATGAACCTCTCCATGTTGTCTCCCTCGTGGGCGAGCACGGTGCACTTGTGGGAGATGGGGTGGGACTGAGCGTAGTCCGCCTTAGGGGTTGGGATGAGACCGATGAGAGCTCCCTGTCCCCCCTCGATGACGGCGAGCCAAATGATGAGGACCCAGAAGAGGGGGATAGCGACGCCTACCGGGATGCCGTTGTCGGCAGCGGAGGTCTGCTCTGTGCCGATGGCGGCCATGACGGTGGTGACGGAGAAAGCGAGGAGAGCAAGGGAGTAGATGTACTTGACGAAGTCGATAGTGAATTCGATATCCTTGTCCATCCTTGTGACCTGCTTTGGGGCTCCCTCGAGCCTCACGGCATCAGGCTGGTAGCCAACAAGGTCCTTGTGGATCTTTCCGAGCACCCACGAAGAAGCGCAGAGACCGGTGGCCTCAAGGGCGAGGCAGATCCTGATGATTACGTAAATGATGGGGTTCGAAAGGAAGGCGAGAGGGAAGTTGGACGCGAAGATGCGCCAGATAAGGCATCCGAGGATGGTAGTGACGACGGCGCCTAGAAGTCCGGTGTTGATGAACTCCTGGAATCCAGGGGAAGCAGCGAAGGAGGT
>BRYA01000500.1:13985-86424 GCA_030267965.1 Triparma columacea
ATGAGTGTGCACACAAAGACCTGGCGCCCGATGAGGAAGCGGCCGAGGTTCTTTCCCCTGAAGAGGAGGTCACAGTTGGCAGCAGCGATCTTGTGGGAGTCACGGTACTCAGAGGCATCAAGCTGCGGTACGCGAGTTGAATAGTGAATTAGGTTAGAAAGATGGGAGGGACAGCAAGTGTTGACCCCGCGATCATCGTCTCCAATCGTCGTCTGCGTAATCTTCCCTTCGCTCCTCACTCCATCTCACCTTGACAACGGCAAAGGCGGCAATCTGCATTCCCTCCATGATACCGACGAAGCATAGGACGAAAATGACGATGAAGAGGGCAGCAACCGGGGGTACACCGTCCCACATACCGGTCCACCCCTTGAAGAGAGCGTCAATGACGATAGCGAGGGAGAAGCCGAGGACGGCAAGGGAGAAAAGAACACGTCCCCAGAAGAGGGCGGTCTGCATACTGTTACGAGGAGGCTCGTTGGTCTCGATGGGCTTTCCGCTAACGAGGGAAGCGACGTTCTGGACCAGGTAAGAGGCGTGGAGGAGTCCGGATGCCTCAATGGCAAGGGAAACGTAGGTAGAGAAGAGCATGAAGTAGTTGTTGATGAAGTCAAGCATGCAATAAGAGGCGTTCACCTGGGAGGTGAGCTGCCCGAGGACGATGGTAGTCAAAATCATGGCAACACCGTTAGCGAGGAAGATGTTAGCGGTGAGGCTGTTGAAGTTGAGGACACTGGCGCCGCCGATGGCAGACCCGCAGAGGTTGATGACGAAAATCTGAAGGACAACGAGGAACTGACGTCCAACGATGAACCTCTCCATGTTGTCTCCCTCGTGGGCGAGCACGGTGCACTTGTGGGAGATGGGGTGGGACTGAGCGTAGTCCGCCTTAGGGGTTGGGATGAGCCCGATGAGAGCTCCCTGTCCTCCCTCGATGATGGCGAGCCAAATGATGAGGACCCAGAAGAGGGGGATGGCGACGCCTACCGGGATACCGTTGTCGGCAGCAGAGGTCTGCTCTGTGGCGATGGCGGCCATGACGGTGGTGACGCAGAAAGCGATGAGAGCCATTGAGTACGTGTACTGTTGTGAGTCGAGGGTGGGATGGGAGAGGGGAGGGGAAGGAGGTGTTGGTATGTGGGTTGGATCTAGTCAACAATTGTGTACAGGATGGGGTGGCGTGCGGGTGCGAAGAAGCTGCATCTTTTGCTGGGGATCCCCTTCCCTCTTCTTTGATACTGTCGAATCCCCACCCTCCACCAAAAAAGTAAATCATTTCAGACCAACCCGGAAACTCACCTTGAGTGCCTCAAATAAAGTCTTGGGCCAGCTCTGCTCGACGCTGGACTCGACAACCTTGTCACTGTCGTCGTAGTCAGTCTCAGCAAGGGTTTCAGCGACGTCCTATAGTGTGGTAAGGGAGTCAGAAGAGGGTAAAAGTGAAATTGGAAAACGACTGTTGGAGAGGATTGGAATGAAGTGCAATTTTCTCAACATAACGATCGATGACGCCGATTCCTCGGGAGGGTGTTGTCAAAAATACCAATCATGGTGCGTATCGGTGCAAACATAAGCCCATATCATCCCAAAACAGTTCAAAAAAACAATGAAACTGTGGAAAACGGCTAACGCAGAAAACAACTTAAATTTTATGGAGAACGCTCACCTTAGACGGGGCCTTCATAACGTCAATGTGATCATAAGAACCAGATTTGGCGCTGGAGAGGTCGAATTGACTGCTCGATTGCGTTGTCATTTGAAAGAGCAAAGACCAAATGATTTGTTGGAGAAATCAAGAATGGAGTTTAAGAGAGGAAATAGTATGAGAGAGGGACAATCATTTTAGCTTTACAATGTTCCCCTCTGGTTGAGCGGAGTATGATATTGAGGAGGGGGGGGGATAGGGGGGAGTAGCTGTGAACGGAGTATGAATCTGGCGCTATTTTTCCTTTAATTGTGGGGTAGAAGTCGAGTAGTGACTGAGGCCAAATTCAACCTGGTGGAAGCACTGCAGAAGCACTGCAAAATCTGGCACTGCAAAATCTGCCAATTATGGCACCAACAATCTACGTAATGTATGGGTCTGCAACGGGTAAGTTTGGTCATAAACGATGTAATGACACCAAACGTCCTTCTTTTATCCCTCAATTCTTTTGTGGAGAGTAAAAAAAAGAAGAGAAGGACCCTTCCTCGACTCCCTCTGTCATGCGACACCAAATTTATCAACATTAACGACGTTATTTTCCCTTTCTTCACTTTCATTTACATAAAATCACACTTATTATCTCCTCTGTTCCTATAATATTGTCCGTCTCTCCTTCTTAACCAATAAATTCCCTGCTGTGTCACTCCTGGTTCCGCTGTCTGTATTTCTCCTCTCTCCCCCACCTTCGCCCTCCCTCTGACTCCCCCCCTCCTTCCCCCCCTCCCCCCCACCTTCGTCCTGCTCTCTTTAGGGAATTCTCAACATATAGGGACTAGTCTTCATGCATCTCTTCAGCTTTCCACCCCATGCGTTGAGCTGAACAAGTGGAAGGACACAAAGCTGGCGTCGGACGCCGGGGAGGACGGAGATGGAGCCAAGCTCTTCGTCGTTTGCTCGACGACTGGGAATGGGGACTCGCCTGAGAATGCTGGGAGGTTTATTAGGTTTGTGAAGCGAAAAAAGAATCATGAGGAGGGGGTCAAGGTGAGGTTTTGACGCTTTTAAGGAGATCGCTTTCCCTCTCCGGATTTCTTTCCCGCGCCTATCAACCCACTCATCCCCCAAACTCTACTTTACCCTCCGACGTAGCCATTTTCCAAGCTCCAGTATGCAGTCTTGGCCCTCGGTGACACCAACTACTCTGAGGTGAGGAAAACCGTGGCCCCTGGTCCGCTCATAAACATCGCCCCGACCACTTCAACGTGTCTATTCTGACCCATTCGTTCGTCGCAGTTCTGTGCTGCTGGCCGTCTGATCGATAAGAGTCTCGCTAACTGTGGTGGCAGCCGCTTGATGCCCATAGCGAAGGCTGATGAGGCCGTCGGTTTGGAGGAGGTCGTGGAGGCTTGGATCAAGGAGGTTACCACCTCCCTCGCGTGCTCCGAGGCCTCCTGCGACAACGACTCCCCTATCTCGCCCGAGAAGGTGAGGACGGCATCATGAAGTAGAGGCACAGAAACCTTGAAACCGCAATCACCAACCCCAAACCCTCCCCACACCCTCCCCCCTCCCCCCCTCCCTCCCCCAACTAGACCCTCTCTCCCCCCGCCCATGACCCTGCCGTCTGCGACGGTATCCGAATCGTGAAAGCGGTCAACCCCAACTACACTGACCGCGTGGTCCCCGAGGACGAGATTGGGACCCTCGTGATGACCTCCTCCTCCAACTCTCTTTCCTCCCTCAACCTCCCCCCGCCCCCGCCCTCCGACTTGGCCCTTCTCTCCACCTCGTTAAAGTCAGCGAACGACAGCTGGACCCACACCTCCTCCGACTCCGCCACGAACTACACAGCCAACAAGCCCTTCTCTTCCAAGATCACCAAGGCGAGGTACCTCTCAGGCCAAGTGCTCGAGAAGCTCTCCCTCGACGCTGCGTCGGTTTCGAAGCTCACTCTCGAGCAGAAGATGGAGAAGCTCAAGGGCCACGGCAGGCGCGTCCTAGAGCTCGAGGTGACCCTCCCCGACGATTTCTCCCTCGAGTATAGCCCAGGTGATTCCATCGGCATTATAGTATCCCAATCCGATGCATCCGTTTCCGAGCTGATTCAGCGATGCGGATACGGAGGTGAGAATGAGCCGATGACGGAAAACGGCATGCGAATATATGCCCTAACGCAACCCTTCGCTCTTCCCCCGTCCGCCGCCCCCCCTCTCCCCCCCCAGACGAGTACACAGGGAACGATGGCGTCAAGAGGAGTACTAGATCCTCCCTTGCCAAGCTCGATGTCACCCGGGCGCTCAAAAAGCGCCACCTCGTGGGTATAGCTGACTCGGCCACCAACACCGAGGAGCGCAACTGCCTGCGTTTCCTTGCCGGGAAGAAGGTGAGTAAGCCTAAAGAAACTATTAGCTTTCGCTTATCGGTTCGCTCACTGTCGCATTCGCTTCTCTCGTCGCAGGGCTCTGCCACCTTCGAGTCTTTCATCGCCAAACACTCCGTGAATCTCTTGGACCTCCTTCGTCTTTTCCCCTCAGTAAAGCCTTCCCTCACCCTCCTCCTGTCCCTCTTCACCACTGTGCCGCCCCGCTACTACAGTGTGACGTCGTCGCCCCTATACCACCCCCACCGCGTCAAGTTTGCTTTCACCGTGGTAGACTACGAGGCCGTCGAGGGGTCGGGCAGGAGGCTAGGACTTGCGACGGGCATGATGGAGGCTAGCGTGCTGGGAATGCTCGTCGGTGGAGAAGCTGCCGCCGCGACCCTTGAAATTTTCCCAAAGCACTCGAAGGAATTCAGGCTCCCGGCGTCGTCGAGGTTTCCTCTCGTCCTCATTGGGCCGGGAACTGGAGTTGCCCCCTTCATGGGTTTCGTAGAGGTGAGAGTGGGGACATTTTATTTCAGTTTGGCAATTTAAGCACTAACGCAGCCCCTCGGCGGTCATCGCTTCGCTCTTCTCCCTCCTTGCTTCCCCCCCGCAGCACCGCAAGCTAGCCAGGCAGGAGAGAGTGAAGACGACCGCTGACAGCTGTGCCGGAATGTGGAGGGGCGGGTTCGAGCTTGAGTCGGGCGACATTGGTGTTGGGAGTGATGACACAACCGACTTCTGCAGCAGCGAGAAGGCGGGCCCTATTCACCTCTTCTTTGGGTGCAGAAACGAGGACGATTGGATATATAGGGCTGAGATGGAAGAAATGAAGGCGCAGGGGGAACTTACTGGGCTCCACGTGGCCTTCAGCAGGAAGGAAGAAGGAAAGAAGGTGTACGTGCAACACAGGATGAAGGAGAACTCTGACCAATTGGTGGACTTAATTTTGAAGCAGGACGCCTATGTCTTCATTTGCGGCGACGGCACGAGCATGGGGAAGGACGTCATGGCTTGCCTAGGCGACATCATTGGGGAGGAAAAGGTGGAGCTCCTCAAGGAGAAGAAGAAGATTGTCTTGGATATATGGGCGGGATAAGGGGAGGGTAGGACCCGGGAGTGCGCGCATATTTTGACAAAGGGTGTGGCCTAGAGACCGAGTAGGAAAAAACGAAAGGTCGGTGAATTATTGTAACGACCATATAAGCCCGTCGTACAGAAGCTATATGGGAGTTGTCACTTAAAGGTGGTTGGTTGGACATGATGGAATAAAGTTCGTCAGTCCTTGTGAAAACACTCTGTCCATTATTAAACATCAACGGTCCCATCCGATTCTCCCTCTCGTTTGTGTGTGTGCGTGCGTGCGTGCATGCATGTCTTTAACGCTTGCTCATGTGGTCATTCGCAGCGGATCTGACGGCGTTCCACATTGTCTCGTCGTCCTTGTTCAGCTTGGAATCAAGCCATTTCTCGAACCCCCACAAGAAAACTGTGTCAAACTTGCTCTTGTTGAGCTTGGCAAGGAGCAACTTCATGTCCTCGCTGTCAAAGTGTGATGGATTCCAGGGCTCGGCCTGGGCTTCAGTGATCCAAACCTCGCGGGCGCGGCTGTTGGCAAGCTGCGGGGGGGGTTAGGAGGGAGGAAGGAGGAAGGAGGAGGGGGGTTAGGATTCAGGATGTGAGTTGTTGAAGTTGGTAACTTGAATGGAGAGGCATGGGTCATGAGGTCACGAGGCTTTTTGTGATCTGAACCTTCCTGTGACTCGCTCACTCGCTTCGCTTGCAACGCAGGCCGCACCTGTTTATAGTACTTTGGCAGGACGCCGCTTCGGTGCTCTCCAGTGCTGTCGTCTCCCCTGACCTTTGAGTACACGTCGAGGCCTAAAACGTTGCAGTAGCGGAGCGCGTCTTTCACGTCGGCGTCGTGCTTGAAGCTCCAGCACCAGGCGGTGATGATGATAGGCCTGAGCTTGTCATCAAGCCTCCTAACAAGGTTGGCCTCCTGGGCGACAAAGTCTATGCCAACGATCTGTCTCCTCTCCCCGGCCTTGTCGAGAGGCTCGTTTTCGATCTGGAAGGCGATAATGCACTTGAAGGACTTGATGTGGTTCACGGTGGCCTCAATGTAGTCAAGGCACTGGTCGCAGAGCTGAGTGTCGGAGGAGATGTCCTCGTCCTCGCTATCGGTCTGGGCCCAGGCCGGGATGTGGAACTCGGGCCAGCGGGGACCCTTCATTCCAACCGTCACGACGACTTGCAGGTTGTGGGCCTCACATTTAGTCAAGAGCTCGTCCATCTGGTCAAAGTCAAACTTGCCATGCTCTGGCTCGATCTCGGACCAGTAGGCGCCAATACGGATGGAGTTCATGTTGAGGTCGAGAAGGCAGTCGAAGCCTTCCCTCCAGTCAAGTCCCCTGCGCTCTAACTCCTTGATGGAGAAGGTTGTCCCGAACCTCCTCTGCCCGAAGAAGCTCTCATCCAAGTCGCGCTGCGATTTGAGGGGTAAGAGGGAGGGAGGGGGGGAGAGATGGGAGATGGTTTAGTAATTACAACCAAGGTTCACGCCAAGACCCTCCGAACTTCCCCAAAACTCCCTCCTTCACTCCGTATCGGTTGAGGGGGGGGAGAGGGGGGAGTTGCTAGGGCACACATTAAGCGGGGCGGTTTCTGTCCTGCGATACACGTCCTTGTAAATAGCGGCTAAGCTCCGGCGCACCTCGGGTGGAATCATCGATTCGTCCATTGATGGCATTCTGTAACTGGGAAAAAATGACCTGAAACGCATTCTTTGCAAAGCTGGGCTTGGGTTTTTGCTCTCAGGCAGGGCATTAACAGGGTCCTTCCACTTATCTATTTAACCCGGCGCAAATCTGTCATGGCTCCTAAGTCTGCTGTCGAGGAGAGGTCCACAGTTTTCCAGTTGAGGCTTACTGCGTATGAGAATAGGTAAGCCCAGAGGGTCGGAGATTGAAAAGGGTGGGGAGGGGGCTAAAACTTCTGCCCTCCTGCCGTCCCCAAGATGTTTTCCTAGTCTCTTCCCACATCCGACCACCCGCTCGTCCCATCCTCCCCCCCCAACGCCCCTCCCCCAAGCTTTAACCCCTTCCTCCCCCCAACGCCCCTCCACTTCAAAAATGCAGTGTTAAGTTCATCAAGACGGAGATGGCTGCGCACGTGAAAAATCACACGACTGCTGCGACAAATAACAAGAAGTTCGGGGAGAAGTTGGGCACGATAGGGAGGCTAGAATCTTACGACAAGCTCAAGGAGGTCTTCACTAGCGTGTCTGGTGCAATTGAAAAGGTTGCCGATGCTCGCATGGAGCTCCTGGGGGAAGGAGCTGAGTGCGGGGGGTACAAACTCCTTGGTAGGCTGGAGGACACCGTTCAAGGTGTCATAAAGCCGTCAAAGGCGCTGCTTGCAGACAGATCGCAAAAGGTGAAGGCAGTGGATAAGGAGGTAAAAGGCTTTGACTCGCTCAAGTCCAAGGCCAGTAAGGCTGCTTCCAACGAGATCAAGAAAAAGCTGAAGGAAGCTGCCAAGAAGGGGCTGGATCCTCCCACTGAAACTCCTGAACACGCAGCAGAGGTGGCCTCTGCTGCAGTTGAGATGCCCGAGTCATTGCTGGATGCCAGGGAGACGCTCAAAAACACAGAGAAGCTCGTAGATAAGTCGTCGTTCCAATACGAGGAGCGAAGAATTGTGGACATGCAGCTCTTCATTGAGGACTTTATTAGGAGGGAGATTGCCTGGCATGCCAAGGCGATGGAGATTCTGTCCCCCCTGATTGCCGAAGTCAGGAAAGTTGACGCTAATGGGGCCATCGGGAGCTTCAACACTAGGCTCGAGAGGGTGAATACTACGGAGAAGGACGAGCTTTTGAACGTCGCGGAGCAATCGAAGCGGGCATCTATGGGAGAAGGGGGAGGAGGGGCCAAGGAGGACGCTGAAATGGCGGCCGAGGCCTCGACAGCTAAGGAGGCGGCGGATGGGGCCGGCGGGGGGGGGGGGGAGGGAGAAGATAATGAAGACGGCCTGTAAGAAAATAGGTCAGTCAAGTCTCTGTCTTGTAATAAAGTGTGTACAATTCATTACTCCCTTTTCTTCTCTTCTATGAATGCCTCGACGATGTCGTTCCACAACGAGTATCCGTCCTCTGAAAGGTGAAGCTGGTCTGTGCAGAAAAAAGCCTCCTCCACCCTGAAGCTGAAGCTGTCGGCAGAGACTATTTTCGACGCAACCCTCAGCCCCTGAACCTCCGTCATGATTTCCTCTGTCGACCTTCCTGGATTGTCGGTGAACATTGAGAGAGCGTCAACAAAGGTCACCCCCAGCTCTTTGCACTCTTGGAACAGCGACTTGAGCTCCAAAGAAAGACGAACGTAAGACATGATGGCGTCCGTGTCAACGTTGAGGGGGTCGGAGAACATCCATGGCTCAAGCTTAGGGCCGAAGAAGAGAACTCCCTTCAAGTGACCCTTGTGGTTTGCTACAAGCTGCTTGATGGCCTCAGAGGTGTTGTTGGCTGCAATCTTCACGCTTACCATGTCTCCAGAATTACTAACATCATTCTCCCCCCACGTAGCGCATACCACGAAGTCTTCCTCGGCACCACCCTCTCCCACAACAGCTGAGTCGGCTTCTCGAGATTTGATGGCCTTAAGGACTTGGAAGGAGGTCCACCCTGACTTCGTAAGGGTACCTAGGGGGAGATTTAGAGGCTTCCAATTAGCGATGTCGCTGTCACCGACAAAGAAGACCTTCATCCATCACAAGAAAATGGTTTCCCTGATTTTTGGGTCGAAGCAAGATTTTCACACACAACGCAGCTTCTGTTGCATAGCTTTGAGATTGTCACAGGTTCCCTTCTGCGGATCTCTTGTTTGGCGGTTGTATTACACAATATTATCACTCGTCGAGAGAAGAATTTTCGCGCAACACTGACTGTAAGGGAAGATACAGGTCTGCTTTGTAAGCTTTTCTAGCCCGACAAAGGATATTTTATAGAAATGGGTGCCGGCGCTTCCCTAGGTACCGAGGGTGCCGAGCAGCTCACGAAGGAGGAGCTCGAGAGTATATACGAAGGCGCATTGGGGGTGGTTCGCGAGAAGGTGGGGGGGAGGATTAGCGATGAAGCCGCATTCATCCAGGTAGTGGAGAGCAAATTCAACATTGCAGATGGTAGATTCCGGGACCTTCTGCTGTCGGCCGCGCCGAAGTCTCCGAGGAGTGGCATTATCCCACCGAACGTTCCGAAAATTGCTCTCGTTGAGGTGAGGCCCTTGGCAAACCAGTAACTTCCACGCACCCAAAAGGATATGACCCTCTTTAATCTGACCCTTCTCCTCCCCCCTCCCCATTCTCTTCTCCCCTCCTCCCCCTCCTCCCTCAGGGTCGGCTGACGCAGCAGGAGCTCAAGGAAGCCCTGAACCGTTCTGGCCTTTCCTTTGCCTCCGTTGACCCTCACGAGGTGTTGGACGCCGACACCCAGATCTCGAATCTCTTCGACGAGATCGAGACCATCCTCGGTAACAAGAAGCCCACGCTCTTGAAGGAGTCCGACAAAGACGGCATCGGTAACGTCGACTGGAAGGCCCTCGAAATGCTCGGTGACGAGTCCCTAATCCAGAAGGAGAAGGAGAAGCCCAAGATCGACGCCAGCCACTCAGGGTCAGACCACAGCAACAAGGCGTTGCAGAAGCTGGGGACTATCAAGGCTGTGGACAACAAGAAACTAAGGTCGAGGCTGGGGAGCGATATGAGCATGGACCAAATCAAACAGCAGCAGGTCGCGGAGGCGAGGGAAAGGAAAAAGAAACAGGACGCGAACAACTGACTTGATTTTCAAGGGGGACGGGGGGGAGGGGTGATGTCAATAAAAGCAAGGACACAGAGTGATAAAGAATGGGATTAAAAAGGTTCACAAAAATCTTATTCTCAGTTCAGTCGTTTTTAGTATTTTGTTTTGTCTTTTTTTCCTCGTCCTCCATAATTCATTACAAGAACCCGAAGCCTCCTCCTTGTCCTCCAGTTTTCGGTGTACAAACATCTCTCTCCCCATCCCCTCCCCCTTCATCTTCCCACCTCCTAGTTTCCGCGCTAAGCAAAGCCCCAGTCGGTGTGAATCTCCTGTTCCTAGCGGACCTTTCTAACGCCATTATCCTCCTCTCCTGCTGCAGGTCATGGTCAGCGTAATCAGCTACGAAAGCTGATAGTATTTCACATGGTTTCCCCCCCGCATCCTCACACTGTGGTAACGCTGCAATATCACTTGCTTTAGGTCTAGTCTTAGGGTCAAGTGATATCATGTCCTTGAGTGTATCGCATAGTTGTGTTGACCTGGAGGGGGGGAGGCCTACGAATGGACCGGACCTTATCGCCCTCCACCGTTCGCCCTCGGATGGGAGCTCGAATAAAGGACCGCAGGCAAGCTCGAGGAGGGTCAGACCTAGAGAGAAGACGTCCATAGAGGCGGACTTTGGAGTGGTGAAGTCAAGGGACTCGAGGGGCAGGTACTGTGAGTAGAGAGGGGGTGGGAGAGAGGAGGCAGGGTGGGTTTTTGTTAGTAAGGTAGCGGCACTTCCTCCCCCTTCAGCCTCAAAATTATTTCCCCCCCTCCACACTTACCTTAGTGTCTCCATCATGTCCGTCCATAACCTCCCCTTCTCTAGTGCTCATCCCAAAGTCCCCAATCTTACAAACCACTCCCTGCTCCCCTCTATCCTGCAGCATAATATTCGCCGGTTTAATATCCAGGTGTACAACATTCTTAGAATGCATAAACTTCAAACCCTCGCAAACGTCATGCGCTATCTTCCAGATTGTAGGGGTAGGTGTCAAGCGACCGGCTACGTCTTTACCGCCGGGACAGGTTAGGTAGAAATCCAGGGCTGAGGTGGAGGTGGGGGCGTAGCCGGAGGGGTAGGGGATACCATCTGCGGAAGTTAAGGAACGCACGCGAGGTCCGGTCCTGGGATTAGGGAGTGGGGGGGGTGGGGGTGGGTGGGGGTGGGTGTGTAAGGTGGTTGATGTTGTGCTCTGTGTATCTCTCTCCTAAAATCAATCTCCCTCTTACCTTTTCCACCCCGCTCCCATCCCCTCCTTGAACATGTTAAGATTCCCTCTACTACAAAGTTCAGTCTGACTGTAAAAGTACTTATCCTCCTGCCACGCTTTAACAAAGAGCAGCAGGAACTCGCAGCTCTTCCCCTCTTTAGCAAACCCATCCGTCTCTTGTAGGTGTTGCATCATTTCAACTTCCCTCAATACGACCTTGCGTTCCTTTTTACCTCGAAATTGCTTCTTGTTCCTCTTAACCGCCCACACCTTCCCTTTCCTGTCCCTGACCTTGAATACGTCCGACTGGGTGCCCATTCCAAGATCCCCGATTTTAGAGAAGTGAGTTAAAAACGTCATGTCATCCTCTTCGTCGTCGTCGTCATAATCATCCCAGACTTCCTGTCCCCCCTTTTTACTCTTCGTATTACTCCCCCCCTTATGTAACGCGACGACTTTCTTCTTCGCGAAGTCCCTATCCTCTCTCGTACCCCACTGTGGTATTCTAACCCTCAATCCCCCTTCCTTCGTCCCTCCGTCTTCAGGTATAACCTTCCATTCTTTAACCCCCGGTGTTCTAACCGGTGTAGGTGGGCATATCATAGGGCTATCAATCCCTCCTTTATCCACATCGTCTTTCCTGACCCTTGTGCGGCCTGTTGAAGAGGTGGATAGACCGCAGTCGAACGCTGACATGTCGGGCATGGGACGGACTAGGATTGAAGAGGAGGTGGAGGAGGAGGTGGAGATGTTTATGGAAGACGTTGAGGTATCTTGAGCGGATGGGGCGGTGAGGTTATGGTGGGGGGTTGAGGTTAGGGAGGTTGAGGTTGATGTAGATGTCGGCCGTGAGGGTGTGAGGCGTGAGAACGAGGATGAGGAGGTGGTGGTCGGGTTCGCGTTTGGTGACTGTGGTGTTGTGTCGTTACACCCTTCCTGATTTGGTGTGTCCGATCTCCCCTCCGTCATGACGTGTACAGTCGTGTCCTGCTTGATGTCCTCCTCCTGTGTTGTTGGTCTCCTGAATTTCTTGACCACCGTTTTTTGGTTCTCCGTCTCGTTCATTGTATCTAACAGTGTTTCATGCGGGTCGTTCGTATCCCTTGTCGGTGTCGTTGCTGGTAGTGGTGTAGCCAAGTCAACGTCTTCCATCATGTTGTCAAACTCCAGTCTCACACCCTCGTCCCATCTCTCAACCTCGTCCCCGCTGCTCCCCTGGCTCTGCGCGTCGATGCTGCTAAGGCTGTCGTCGACCCCCTGCTGCGGGTGTCCCCCGTGGGTCATTTCCCCGCGCTGCGTGGCCAGTGTAATTTCCGTCTTCCCTCCCTGTCCCCCCCCTAATTTCCCTCTGTGCATTCGGTGTCCTTCGCTAAAGTCATGTTGTTGCACGTCCGAGGATTCCGAGGAGTGTTGTGGGGGGACGCGAAGCTGGGGGCTCCATAGGGGTTGCTGACGCATGGGTGAGGAACCCCTTGCGTCATCCTTGCGGCTGTTCAAGCCACCTGAACAAAGGTAGGCGGGGGGAGGGTTGAAGTCGAACGTCCCCGGAGATGCCGTGACTCGTTTCTGGTTAGTAACGCGTGGTAGGGAGTCGGGGAAACGACCCATCCAGAATGTATTGTTCGTGTTAGAGGGAGGTTGGGAGGGGGGTTGGGGGAGGGATGGGTGGGAGGATGTTTGGGATGATGTGTACGATGATGTGTGTGATGATGTGGGAGGGTGTGACAAAGGTTGGTCCTGTGGTTTGTGGTTGCTTTGGGGGTAGTGGCTGTAGGAGGGGTCCTCCTGTTCAAAGTCTGAGGGTGTGCCCCCGCTCCTGTTGGTGTAGGGGGTCTGGGGTCCGCCGAAACCCGTGAGGAGGTAGCTAGGGTGTGAGGAGCTCTTCGTTGCCTTGGTCTTCTTTATGGTGCCCTCGACGCCCTGTTCTAGCCATGGTGAGAATGATTTTAGTTGCGTCATATTGTTCATAACGTCATTCCCACCTCCCTCCCCTATCCCCCAACCCTCGTCCATGCTTAGGTCGTTCCCCCCTAGTTCCCTTTCTGTGAATATACCCGCACCCTTCCCTTGGAATTTCACCGCGGAGTTTCCCTGACCCTTACCCATAGAAACCTTCCCCCCCTTTACGTTACCAATGTCAGCCAACGCGAAGTTAATGTTCCTTCCCGGTGACTTTCGTGGTGAGGCATTTGGTCCCCCCCCGTGTGGTGAGGATGAGTCGAGGTGGTGGTTCCGCTTACGCTTGGGGGAGGAGAACTTTGTAGGGGTCGTGGGGGGGAAGGAGGGGGAGGACATTTTGTTGAGATTAAGGGGGGGGTAAGAAGGTTGAGGAGCGAGTTTGTAGGAAGGGTTTGTAGGAAGGGCTTGTAGGAAGGGTGAAGGGTATGTAGGAAGGGTTTGTTAGGAGAGAGGGGAGGAGGGGAGGAGGAAGGGTGAATTGAGTCTTGGTTGGGTAATGTGGTTGTGGAATGGTTTGTGTAGACGTGAGTGCGGTGTCTGTCTTAGATAGTGTCTATCTTAGAGAGTGTCTGTCTTAGAGAGTGTCTCAGAAAGTATCTCACGCCTTCTGAAACTTTGTCAAGCCTTCTAGCGTCTTCTAGCGTCTTCTAACGTCTTCTATCGCCTTCTATCGCCTTCTAACGTCTTCTATCGTCTTCTACGCCTTCTCTAAGCTTCTCCCACCCTGTCAATCCTTTGGGTGGATCCTTTTCTCTCAACAAGCTTCTCTCCTCTCCTCTCAGTGCGCTTCTCCTCTCAACAAGGTTCTCCTCTCAACGCAGTTCTCCTTTCAAGTTGATTCTCTCAATCCTTGTCCTGTTTCGTCCTGTTTTGGCCTCCTTGTTTGGCACCTTGTGGATGAACTGTTGTGTTGGAAGCCTCTCTTTTTGTGGCTATAGATGTTGTTATAGTTGTTTATTGGGTATGTATGTTATATTGTATGTATAGTTATTGTATAGGTGTAGTTAATAAGTTGTATTGATGTAAATTGTGGGTAAAAAGGAGGAAAAGACTTGGCTCGATGAAAAAAAAAGGTCTTGGGAGTCAATTTGCCTCAAAAGCAGCTTATCTACGCGTATTATACAGTACACTACAGCTATATTGATAGTATATTGATGCTATATTGCGTTGTTGAGGAGAATTAACGAAACGGCGAGCCAAGACTTTCAAAAGGCTATTTTAGGGCGATGGAGGGAAAGGGGGGAAAGCCCCTCGGCTCTCCTTTCGACTCTTGCTTCCAAGATGAAACTTTCTCAGAGGTTGACTCCAATATTAGCACCTACACGACACTTCTGACTAAGTGGAGTAGCTTCAAGGCTTTGTTGATCACTTTCACGTCGTAATTTGCCGCTATAAACTTACATTTGGTGTAGGTTCGCTCAAAAATGGAATCGCAAACAGAGGTGCAATCGCCCAAATCATCAGAGACCACAAATGTGGCAGTGCATAGTTGGGACGATTTCACAGATGGTCAACAGTTGTGCTTGGGATGGGCTGATGAGAAAGACTGGGATCGCATTAAGGGGTATGCCAAGGAACATGGTCCTGAGGTTTTGTTTGGCGTTTATTCAGTGCTTGTTGGTGAGAAATGGGGCGTAGTTTCAGTCCTCACTAAAGCCTCTCGTCACAATTGTGTTGAGATGGTCAAGCTTACCTTAGAGGCCGGCTTCGACAACAAGGAAGCCATGTGCATAGCCGCAGATATATCAATGAAGAATAGTGACAATTCAACAATCTTGAGATTGCTCTTAGAACATGGACTTGACCCTAATATGGACCTACGAGTCGAAGGGGTGGTGAAATACTCGTCCAACCTTTTGATATCTGCTGCTGAAATGGGACACATTGATAAGGCCATAGCACTTCTCGATCATGGAGCAAATGTGAACAAGACAGTGGTTACCCCTAATGGACATGTTCTTTCGCCACTTTCATGGGCTCTCTGTAATGGATCACATGATATATTCAGGCTGTTTCTCACGCGCGGTGCTATTCCATCCACCAACGACGTGCTTTTTGTGTTTCGTCACTGCCTCAAAGCGTGCGAAGGAAAACACCCTAAGCTTAGTAGAGATGTCGCAATAAAGATGTTCGCAACATTTCTTCATCTCGGAAAGCCCGATTCCGACGTAGTTCGAGACAAAATCAGTTTACCCCATCGTTCCAGATGCGATCCTACAATCGCCAACATCACGAAACATTACCTTCAAGGCCGTCCCTTCTGCTGCTTTGTTTGCGAGGCTCTAACTGCCAAGGAGCGTGACAAGCTCCTAATGTGTCCCTGTCGCAACGTCGCCTACTGCTCTCGGGAGTGCCAGGTCAAGCACTGGAGGGAGCACAGGGTGCAATGCACGGGACCGCTGAACGAAAGGGGGGAGAGTGAGGCTATGGTCAAGAAAAGATCCAAGACAGGGAAGGGAGCGGCGGCGGGAGGAGCGGATGTGGGAGTAGCGGAAGGAGCAGGTGTGACGGGAAAGAATGGCAAGAAGGGGAAGAAGGGCAAGAATAATAGGGGTAAGAAGAAGTGAACGAAACAAAACAGTAATGCGGTGGCTGTAAGCAATTTTTCAGAATTGGATGTACATCAAATTGCTTATTTCTTATTGCGATTAGCGTGAGAATGAACAATTTCATATTTCCTTATTTTGACCCTCTTCTTTTTCGTTGCCCTCTTCGCCACTCCATCGCATCTTCACCCTCCAACTATTTATCTCTTTGCCCCCCAATTTACACACAAATTCAATTAATAGATACGCTATAATGTCATCAAACACACAACAATTTGAATCTTGGCGCGTGGTAAGTTACTCAAACGCCAAATACACACACATCAACCCCATATATCCTCATGTGATTCTAAACGCCTCTCATCTTCTCTCCTCTACCTATCTATCTCTCTCTCTCCCTTTCTCTCTCTCCCCCCACACGCTACCCCTCTAAATCTTACATATCTTCCCCCCCCCCTCCTCCTCCTCCTCCTCCCCCCACCCTTTAGGAGAAAGTGCGTCCCTCCGGTCCTCCCACCTCGACAAGTTGGTCAACCTCCACCGGTGCCTTCCACAACGCCGGTCTAGCAACCTTCGTAGAAACCAGATCCCAATGGAAAGTACGGACCGTACAAACAACACCACCACCACCACCACCTGTAAGGTACGATGAGCTGGTTAATGGGTTGACACAAACTACTAGGACTTGGGAACTTCCGGGGAGGATGAAACTTGAGGATCTGGTGGACGTTTTTAACGATATATGGGAGTGCGAACAGGGATTCTGAACGATTGTAGGGCGGATTTATTTTTGTCATAGAATGAATGAGGTGTTTGGGACTTTCATTTTTCAAAGCTCAATTCATTAACCTCCCATCCCCCCCTTTCACTCTTCCCCCCCACTCCCCTCCCTCCTCAAACCCCCCCCCTCTTCACTTGCCGACCTGTATCCTGTTAACATCCCTCCTGGCGAAGCTATCCCCCTGAATATTACTAACAAAGTAAACATCAGTCTTGGCTTTCCTCTTCCCCTTTTCAACCTTAACCTCATCCCCCACAATATGGAACCCGATATCCCCCGTCCCCATAACAGGTACTTTCCCCTGATCAACGCTCGCGTCTCCACTTCCATCGCGGTTGTCGAATTTCCTGGTCTCCTCAACCTGTAGTCCTTTAAGTTTAAGGCTAAGGATATCCTTCAACCCTCCCCCTCCACCTCCAACCAGTTTCTCGACCTTGTCGACTCCTACGTTGCTGTATAGCTTCAAGGTGCTCCTAGTCTTACCAAGCCCACGAGCCCTCTCCGCCCTTGCGACCGCCATCTTAACCTGTTTCTTATAGAAGTCCGCGCTCTTGTTAGTCCCCTTCTCGTCTTCCGTGAACTTGGGCACCCCCGGGCTTACGAATTTCGGGCACCCGAAAGTGTAGAGTTCTTCAAACCCCTCCTCCCCCTCTTCGATCTTGCTCAGCTTATCACCGAATCTCTCTTGTATGGTTTTAACCACGTCGTCATCAACCTTAACGCCCCCACCTCCCATTCCCACCAGGACAGTGACAAGTGCCACCATCTTCATCTCGAGTTTCCCGAACTGCTCCTGCCCTTTTGTACCCTTTAGTAGGTACCCCGTCTTGAAACCACGACCGATCGCGTTGCACATGGAGGATAGTGTCCTCGCGGCGTCCCTAGTCCTCCCTACAGCCATGTAGCTTACGCCCAGGTGGTAGCTGAGGCTTAGCTGCGCAGCGAACAGACCGGCGTGGAGGGAGTTCTTGTCTGTTAGGGAGATGAATGATACTGCGGTTAGGGAGGAGGTGAAATCACCGAGAAGACAGGAGAGACGGGAGAGGGATAGAGCGCCGAAGTAACCGAGGACACGGTGCATCTGGGAGGGGGAGGACTGGCCGGTTGGGTCGGATTGTAATTTCGAGAGATTGATTACACCGGTAAGGAGACGCATTACCGTGGGGAGATCCCAGACGTCCTGGTTATCACGGAGGAGGATGGACTGGGGTGAGGTTGTCTCCCCCTTGCAGGCTACGGAGTGGCGGTACTGGCAGAAACCCTGGAACTGGTAAACGAACTCATGGCAGACCTCAAACGCCCACTCTGGTAGTATCATGAAGGTTCCTTCTTCGGAGCTTTTGGGGTCGGAGGTGAGGACGGCCTCAAAGAGGGCGACGTATGTTGACCATGAGGATATCTTGTCAGACAAAGTCGGGCGGAGGGAGGTGAAGGTGTGACGTAGCACGAGCTCGGAGTAGAAGGCGAGGAAGAGAGGGTCGGACTCACACTCGGAGGCTACGGCTTCGGCGGGAGGCCAGGGGGAGGAGGAGTAGAACTTGTTGGACAGCTTTACGAAGGAACCAGAGTACTGGGGGGCATTGGGTGGGGAGGTTGGGGGGGGAGGGAGGGGAGGGGGGTGAGGTTGTGTATTTATATGGGTATAATGGGGTTTTATGGGCGTTTATGGGTATGTATGGGGTATGTATGGGGTATGAATGTCCTTATATGATTGTAAATCTCCGTATATGTTGGTATATGTTGGTATATGGTCATGTAGAGTAAGGGCTTAGATGGGGGGACATAAATGTTTGTCCCATTTGTTCGTTCATTATTAATGTATGTACGTATGTTTGTGTGTTTATGGATATATAGTGTGTGTGTGTGAACATAAATCTAGTCATATATCCCAAATATAGCCAAATTGGAGAAAAGAAACAACATTCATGTTCACACGTCGACATTGTGGGCATATTTGGCCATATTTTTGAGCCTCAATATGGTTACTTACAAGATCTTTCATCTCATCTATCCTTTGACTACGTCTACAAGCATCATGGAGATCGAAAATGAAGTCTGCGACCTCCTGAGGGAGAGATGAGGCTGCTAATTCAGACATGAGGGAAAATAAATGGGTTGGCCTTTTTTTGCTTGGCCAGAAAAGGGCTCCAGAACCCTAACCCTTTTGTTGGATTTGGATTTGGATTGGAATTCGCGTAATGCACTCAACATTCGCTTCGCTCATTCATTATCGAACTACATGCAATGCCTCCGGACTCACATTTAACCCTAAGAAAAGGCTATTCTGATCATTTTAGTTGAGGTGAGATGGGAAAGAAAGTGGTTTAATGTCAACGTGTCGTGGTAATATTTTTAATTATCGGTACAAATATAGCGGCACTTTCGCGAGGTACTTTTGCCATTAACTTCCGAGGTCGTAAAAGAGTGTCTTGAAGTCAAACATCTCAGCTCCGTCACTTCCGAAGGAAAAAAATTCTGACCCTAACCCTAACCCTAAAAACCCTAACCCTAACCCTAACCCTAACCATAACCATAACACACACACACACACACACACTCTCTCTCTCTCTCTCACATACACGCAACTCTCTCTCCTTAATCAATCACATGTACTCACACACACATACAGCAACAATACACTCAACACATACACCATACACACACACACACACACACACACACACACACTAACGACCTCGTAAACCTAACCGTAACCCTAACCATCACCCTCATACACTCACTCACTCACTCAGCACTCCACCTTCCATACTCTCTAACCCTCTCTCTCTGCTACTCTCTCCCCTCAACGTAACCTAACTCTAACATAACCCTAACCCTAACCGACCCTAACCCTAACATAACCCTAACCGACCCTAACCGTAACCCTCTCTTCTTTCTCTTCTCCCTTCTCTCAGCAACACACCTCTCCGTTTAAGAGCGACTGGAAGTACCCCTAACAGAAGCACTCTTCACTCCTCAGCGCTATAACCCTAACCCTAACATAAACAGCGCTCTCTAAGCGATGTGTGTACTCCTCAGCGCGCCTAACCCTTCCCTTCTCTCAACAGCACAACTCTCCACAACGGAGGAGGGAGGAGGAGGAGGAAAACGAAGTCCAAATATATATAATTATCAAGCAGGAAGGCGCTCTCGCGTTTCATCCATCGACAGAGACAGTGGGAGGATAGAGAGAGAGAGGATAGAGAGAGAGAGGATAGAGAGAGGGGGTACAGAGGGAGGTACGGTGAGGCAAAAGAGGAGGAGGAGGAGGTAACTTTGTGAGTTTGTAACCCTTTTTCAATTTGAATAGCTCGAAATGAAGCCCTTGACAGCGCGATGCGGAGGATACCGTCAGATGTTATAAATATGCGCGTAGTAAAGAGATATGAGCATTTCTAACTCTGTCCCTAGACGGCGGTGTGTGCAGTGTAACCCAAACAACCAGATCGCAACCCTTTTTATATTTGACTAGTTGGAATTGAAGGTCTTGGCAACGCCGTTCCAACGGTACCTTCAGATGTTAGAAAGGCGTGCAAATAATGGAGATATTTATGATCCAAAATCCCAAAAAAACCCGAGCCAGCCCGAGCCGAGCCAGCCGAATCAGCCGAGCCAGTGTCAAAAGAGAGTGAGGAGGGAGAGGAGGGAGAGGAGGGAGAAGCAACAACAACAACAGAGAAGAATAGGAGGGGAGGGGAGAAGAAGGGAACCAAGAAGGAACAGGGAATGGGAACCAAACAGAGATGGGGAAAGGATCCAGAGCCAAGACAGAGCCAAGAACAGGGAGGGGACAGAGCAAGGGAACAAAGCCATAAACACTTAGAGAATGGGGTTATAATGTATGTAGGATGAGCGAAGCGAAGAGTACATACATTTATAAACTACATACATTCTCTAAGTGTAATACATACCTACCCCATTCAGTTACTAATTGTTGGCTTTGTTCTCGGTGCTCTGTCTTGGCTTTGGATGTCGGTCTGATGTTGATGGATCCTGCTCTGAGGATCCCTTCCCCCTCCTGGTTTCTGTTTCTTCCCCTTCTCCCTCCCTTCCCTGTCCTGTCTGGCTCGGGCTCGGGTTCGGTGAGATTCGGGTTCGGGTTCGGTGAGATTCGGGTTCGGAGGGTTAAAAATGCTCATAACTCTTTACAACGCGCGTTTAAACAAGATCCGAAGGTACCGTTAGAACCCCGCTGTCAAGGGCTTCATTTTAATCTAGGTTAGAGCGCTGAGGAGTGAAGAGCACTTTTCCCCTCCCCTCCCCTGTCTGTGTTCGGGAATTCATAACTCTTTACTACACGCGCCTTTATAAGATCGGAAGGTACCCTTAGAACAGCGTTAACGAGAGCTTCAATTTAATATATTCCAATTGAAAATGCATTACAAACTCGCAAAGTTACCTCCTCCGTTTTGGGTAACGAAATCCGTCAATATTAAATAAGTCTATGTGAAAAGTTAACAACGGTGATAGAATAAAATCGATTGTTATATTATATTATTACTAAGCGACCCCCCACCTCTCACTCTCCCCCCTCTACCTGTAGTCCTCTCAGTTTAAGGCTAAGGATATCCTTCAACCCTCCCCCTCCCCCTCCTACGAGTTTCTCGACCTTGTCGACTCCTACGTTGCTGTATAGCTTCAAGGTGCTCCTGGTCTTACCAAGCCCACGAGCCCTCTCCGCCCTTGCGACCGCCATCTTAACCTGTTTCTTATAGAAGTCCGCGCTCTTGTTCGTCCCCTTCTCGTCTTCCGTGAACTTGGGCACCCCCGGGCTTACGAATTTCGGGCACCCGAAAGTGTAGAGTTCCTCAAACCCCTCCTCCCCCTCTTCAATCTTGCTCAGCTTATCACCGAATCTCTCTTGTATGGTTTTAACCACGTCATCATCAACCTTAACACCCCCACCTCCCATTCCCACCAGGACAGTGACAAGTGCGACCATCTTCATCTCGAGTTTCCCGAACTGCTCTTGCCCTTTTGTACCCTTTAGTAGGTACCCCGTCTTGAAACCGCGACCGATGGCGTTACACATTGAGGAGAGTGTCCTCGCGGCGTCCCTAGTCCTCCCTACAGCCATGTAGCTTACGCCCAGGTGGTAGCTGAGGCTTAGCTGCGCAGCGAACAGTCCGGCGTGGAGGGAGTTCTTGTCTGTTAGGGAGATGAATGATACTGCGGTTAGGGAGGAGGTGAAATCACCGAGAAGACAGGAGAGACGGGAGAGGGATAGAGCGCCGAAGTAACCGAGGACACGGTGCATCTGGGAGGGGGAGGACTGGCCGGTTGGGTCGGATTGTAATTTCGAGAGATTGATTACACCGGTAAGGAGACGCATTACAGTGGGGAGATCCCAGACGTCCTGGTTATCACGTAGGAGGATAGATTGGGGTGAGGTTGTCTCGCCCTTGCAGGCGACGGAGTGACGGTACTGGCAGAAACCCTGGAACTGGTAAACGAACTCATGGCAGACCTCAAACGCCCACTCTGGTAGGATCATGAAGGTTCCTTCTTCGGAGCTTTTGGGGTCGGAGGTTAGGACGGCCTCGAAGAGGGCGACGTATGTTGACCATGAGGATATCTTGTCAGACAAAGTCGGGCGGAGGGAGGTGAAGGTGTGACGTAGCACCAGCTCAGAGTAGAAGGCGAGGAAGAGAGGGTCGGACTCACACTCGGAGGCTACGGCTGAGGCGGGAGGCCAGGGGGAGGAGGAGTAGAACTTGTTGGACAGCTTTACGAAGGAACCAGAGTACTGGGGGGCATTGGGTGGGGAGGTTGGGGGGGGAGGGAGGGGAGGGGGGTGAGGTTGTGTATTTATATGGGTATAATGGGGTTTTATGGGCATGTATGGGTATGTATGGGGTATATATGGGGTATGAATGTCCATATATGGTTGTAAATCTCCGTATATGTTGGTATATGTTGGTATATGGTCATGTAGAGTTAGGGTTTAGATGGGGGGACATAAATGTTTGTCCCATTTGTTCGTTCATTATTAATGTATGTACGTATGTTTGTGTGTTTATGGATATATAGTGTGTGTGCATCAACATAAATCTAGTCATATATCCCAAATATAGCCAAATTGGAGAAAGGAAACAACATTCATTTTCACACGTCGACATGTGAGCATATTTGGCCATATTTTTGAGCCTCAATATGGTTACTTACAAGATCTTTCATCTCATCTATCCTTTGACTACGTCTACAAGCATCATGGAGATCGAAAATGAAGTCTGCGACCTCCTGAGGGAGAGATGAGGCTGCTAATTCAGACATGAGGGAAAATGTGGTCTCTTTTGCATGGCTCCCGAATGGCCTGCAGGGCTTTTTTTTGTTGGATTTGGATCCCGATTTGGATTGGGATTTCGTGTAAGCACTTTCGTGTAATGCACTCAACATTCGCTTCGCTCATTCATTCCTCCCGTCCTTACGGACTAAACTTCAGGGCACCCTCCCTTCCCTTGCACTCGCTCTACCTCTCGGCAATTCGACTTCGTCTCATCTCTTTTCACGTCGCTTCGCTCCTCCTCAATGAAAAGTCCCTGCTTTCTATCAAAACCGTTCTCAATCAAATATTTAACGTTTCGACCCCCAAACCCAAACTCTAATCTCTAATCCAATAGGACCCACCAGCTCACAGTCTGTCTGTTTCCACCCCTTCCTTTCCTTTAATCGTTGTATCGATCATTGTAACCACGATCCGGCTCCACCGTCTTCTTCTGTTCAAAGCACTTGATGGCGATACAAGTCCCGCATCCCACCCAAATAATGCTTCCCGCCACAATGGCGAGAAGGATCAAAACAGTGTAGTCAACCTTGTGCGCGCAGCACTCAAAGGTCCCCTGCTTCTCCCCCCTGATGTGCTCCCCGATGTAAAGGCTGCCCATCATACAGGCCTCACCCCAGATAGCCTTCTTCCCAGCTTCTCTCTCGGGCCAGGGGGCGTAGCAGTCCTGGTCCTGGTCCATGCACCACCCTTTCGTCTGGCATTGCTTCTCGAAGATCTCGTCTTCTGCTCTGAGGCACTCGAACTTGACGGAGTAATTTTGGTAGAGCGAAGGTTCCTTTTTTTGCAACTTTGTCCGCAGCACACAAGTTGCATTGCCAGTTGCTTTCAAGTCCTCCCTCCATCCGAGCTGTTTTGTGCGCGTGTGTGTATAGGGGGGGGGGGGTTGAGTTTAAGCGTTCTCGCGTTCCTCAGTCCCTCTTGACAACCATCCCTTCCCACTCACCCCGGCGTCGTCGTTTATTCCTGTAATAAAGTTGAGAATCGGAACCGTGCACTTCCTGTCATTGAAAATTCTCAAAGTTGCCGTCCCATTAACGTCGCACCCACCCATACCATAGTAGCTCCCCCCATCATCTTTATAAAGCTCCGGCATAAAATTGGCGAGCCTCGAGCACTCATCAGTAATACCATACACCTTTGGGTACATTTTGATCAATCTATGGGGAGTGGCGTCCTGGTAGCTGGTAACGTTGAGGGGTTGTAAAGCGCGGACGTCCTCTACGTCGTCGGTTTCTCCGCAGTCATCACCAAGGTAACCAGTGATCTTGTAACCTTTGAAGCCCTCTGGACCGTCCCATTTTGTTTTGTGATAAGCAGAGGAGAAACAGACTAGAAGTGATAATAGAAGGGTTACGAATAATGAGGAACTCATGGGAAGGGGGAGGGGGGTGGAAGGGGAGCGCGAGCCACACAGGGGGGGGAGGGGGGCTCTCCTCTTTTTGGTCGTTGAGGTAGGTTTCGGGAGCAGTTCTGGAGTTGGATCCCTGATCGACTTCTCATCTGAGCTTGACCAGAAAGTGAAAAAAAATCAAAAGGTAAAATGCGCCTATCGTCGTTTTTAAGGCGATCACCCCACCATCGGTCGCCAATTAGGCCCCATGACGGCCCCCAGGCCCCCTTAGCGAGCCTCTCAAGCTCAATCTCCACGCTGGGTGGCCGTGGCTGTGGTAAATTTGATAAATTAAACCTTCAAAAATGTGCTAGCTTACGTAATACTTATCCATTACCAATCATGCGGGAATTATCAACCTTTTCTCCAACGAGATATCTCTCAATACCCACTCAGAGTGTTGATACAAAAGTGGCCACAAAAGTGGATTCAACCTCCTCCATCGACAGGCTTTCCCCTGGTCCTCAGGACGCGAAGACTGCATACCTTCATCGTAAAGGTCACCCCTCCACCCGCGAGAAGGGCCTCCACGGTCATAAGCTGTCTAAGATGCCCGTGAAGGTAATGTACAACCGTCTCTGCGGGATCTACCACACCCTCAAGTTCCCTCCCTCCGACGCGACCGACACGGCGCCCAGGCTCACCTACAAGGAGAAGAGCATAGAGCACCGGCGGGCGAGGGAACTGATAGACGCCATAGTCCAGACCCTCCGCAAGCACAGCACCGCAACCTGCCCCTTCGTCAGGGTGGAAGACGGCTCCATATGGGAGGGTGCGCCTTGGGCCATCCGACTACTAGGGAGCAGGAAGAACGAGCTGAACCTAAGGCCCGACCCCGAAGCTGCGCACCTTCTCCTGAGGAGGATATCCAGGGCGTCCCCAACTTCAGTCCCAGGCCCCGACCTGGAGCTGTGCTACAACGCCATGCTCGCTGTTTGCGGGGTGACCAAGGACGGACGGCTGGCTAGGGAGGTTTACGGGGAGCTTAGGGGGGAGGGGGAGCGAGCCTCAACGGAGCCTGCCTCGGCTCTCCGTACCCTGAACGCTGCGGCCTCCGCAATGGCCAACGGGAAGATGTGGGAGGAGGCCAGGGACACGCTAAGGGACGCGGGCGAGCTTGATAGCTACGGGAGGGTCACTATGATGAAGGTGGCGAGGGGAATGAGGGACGTGGAGGAAGGGAGGAGGGTGCTGGAGGGGTGGAAGGATGAGAGGAGCAAGGTGAGCACTGGGGGGGGGGGCTAAGGGTTTTACAAGGAACTTTGACTGCTTCAGAGAGGGGACGCATAATACCCCGAGTAGCACACTAACACCATCGCACACGTCACCGATGAGCAGTTCCTAGGGTGGAGCATTCTGGTGGATATCATCAAGGAGCAAGGGGAAGAATGGGCGGACGTGGAAGAAATCCTAAGCTCGGCGCTAGAGCTAGCGTCGAAGGAGAAGGGCGGGAAGAACGGGGCCGGCAACAAGCCCAGCGACCTCAGCATGAGCTACGCCGGAGTCCTCAGCCCCTCCATCCTGGCGGCCGCAAAGTTCGGCGCCTGGGACGTCGTCAGGGAGACGGTGGAGGATATAGAGAAGGGACAATACAGGCTGACGAGCGTGTACGCGCACGCCATCAGGGGGGTGAAGGAGGGGGTAGAGGGGGGGGCGTTCGAGGTAGAGGAGGGGATGGAATTGGTGGGGCGGGTCTTCAATAGAGTGCTGCAGCTATACGAGGAGGGGGTCATGGACAAAAGGAGGAGGTTCGAAATGGAGACGGCGTTCTACTGGGTGGCGACGTTCGCGGCGGACGTCGTGGGGGCGGGGAAGGAGAAGGGGGTGGAACTAGAGAGAGAGGAGAGGGTAAAAATCGCAAAGTGGTTGCTGGGGTGGATGGAGAAGGTCCTGGAGAACCAATCAATCATCCAGGGAGGGAAGAGGCCGACGATGAGCGCGTACACGCAGGTGATGGCGACCATGGGTCGGGCTGGGGAGGGAGCGAAGGCGTGGGATATGTTCCTCTATGAGGCCGAGGCTGACAAGGAGGAGATTCGGAGGCACGCCTCGGCGGGCTTTAGGGCCAACAACGACGGGTGGGCCGTGACCAATAGCGTCGGGTGGAACGTTGTCCTGAAGGGCTGCCTGTTCGACGAGGCCGGCCCCGCGTGGTCGAGGGCCGAGGAGATTTTCGAGGCCATGGCCTCTCACACCATGAGGAACGACTGCACCTGGTTCCACGTCCTAGAGGTCGCGGCAGCGGCGGGGGAGGTCGAGGAGGCGATGAGGTACCTGGAGCGCATGATCAGGGAGGAGAGGAAGAACGCGGAGAAGATTGGACCGAACAAAGGACATTTCAGGGTCGTGCTAAGCGCTATCAAGGGGGGCATCGAAAGGCTGAAGGAAGGGGATGAGAGATTCAGGGCGGAGGAGTACACCAACATGGTCGTCAAGGTCGTAAGCCAGGGGATAGGGGTCCTCAGGTTGGAATCTTACTACGATCTCATGGGGGCTGCCATGGGAACCCTCTCTTCTCTTGGGAGGGAGGGTGACGGGGTCAGGGTCCTCATGGACGTCGTTCGAAACGCAGAGCAGGGGGGGCGCCTGAATTGCAGCCTCGACGATGCCCTGGTGAGGATCGTAAGGGGCTGCAGGATGGCAGAGAGGGGGGTGAAGGAGAGCGTCGAGGCGGCTATGGAGATGGGGGAGGAAATGGGACTCGATAAGACCATGGAACTTTACAGGGCGGCGACTGCGAGCGTCGCCGAGGGGGGGTCGGGGGACAGCAGCGGCTGGGCTATGGGCATCTTTGACGACGCCGTCGATAGGGGGCTCCACAAGGGCGGCGAGGTCGTGGGCCTGAACGGATCCCTCGACCTCCACGGGTGCAACGTACCTCTAGCCATCGGCGGGGTACACTGGATTGCAGAAAAGGCGGGGAAGGAAGGGTGGAACGAACTCGTCATCGTGACGGGAAACGAGAGGGCGGAAGGGGAGGGTATCAGGAACAATGTTATCAAGGAGCTTGACGAGGCCGGGTGCGAGGGGTTCTACACTGTTGATAAAAACCAAAACGGGAAGAACAAAGGGAGGATCAACGTCATGGGTAAAAGTTCTATCGAAAAGGTTTCGAAATGCCTCATGCGGAAGCGCTCCGAAAGTTGAGATAACAAAAGCATTTTTCTGAGAATACTAGCAACTACACCTTAATTACTCCTCACCCTCGCTGTACTCACTAAAGTATCCATCTGAGTCGGAATCTTCCTTATCCTTCGAAACCTCCTTCGCCGCTGCTTTGCTGCTGCTCTCCGTCGTCTTGCTGCTGCTCTTTGTCGGCTTTTTCTCCACCTTCTTTTTATCTTTCGTCTCCTTCTTGTTAGCCTTCCCTTCCCCTTTCTTCTTCTTTCCCCCTCCCCCTTCACTCGCGCCCACCACAGCTCCAGCCACGGCCCCCACCTTTCTCTTGAGAGCCTCCTGCATTCTCTTACTTTTGATGACCCCTCCAAGATCCCTGTCCTTGTACGTCTTGAAGAAGGATTCGATGCGAGTTTGCCGACTTCCCTCCTTCATCTTTTCCAGAACCGGCACCAACTGCCTGCTGCTTTCCTCCATGCTCCACCCCAACTTCTCAGCACACATCAGCTCGAGCTTTCCAACGTCGGGGAATCCCCACGTGAACGGCTCGGCTGAACCGTCCACTACAGGCCTCGAGTACGCGTGAAGAACGTCGGGGCCGGGGAAGTTTCTCGGAGCCTCCCACCTGCTGCGCATTTTCTTGTGCTTTTGGTGAAATATCTCTCTCTCCGTCATGTCGTTTGTGATTTTGGTGTTTCCTGTCACCAGGTCGAGAGGGTCGAACCCGTTCATCCACTCTTTGAAGTCCTTCAGGGCTTGGGTTGGGTCTTCGCTGACGGGGAAGGCATTGAGAATCTCGATCCCGTTCACGATTCCTACCCCAGAGACGCCAGGAGTGTAGTCCCCTCCGAGGAGCATCGCCAATGCGATGAAATGTTGTCTTCTCAGTCCCATTTCCTTGTCGGCGTCACTCGCCAGGTAGACTTCGACGAACTTTCTCTCGTCAAAGATGTTCCTGTAGATGGTCTGGCCTCCAAAAACAAACGCGTCAGAGTCCTGAGTGATGATTCCGTCCACGAGGCCAAGCTGCGATGAGCGGGATGATATTAGGCGGGTAAGAATTATTCACCTCTCCAGTCGAACCTACTTTGCTCCTCGTCCCTCCTCACCTCCTCGAGCTTGCAGCACTGTGCCTCAGCCTCGGCCGGTGCGATAATGTAGGGCATTCCGAAAGCTTTTAGAAGATTGATCACGTCCTCCTTCATGTCCTCCGTTATCCCATCGTCATCGCGATCTCCGCGCTTCATATCCTTCTGCATCTGCTGGGCCTCCCTCGCTAACTCAATCAGGCGGTTGGACTCGTCGAGCTCAGCCATTGTTCGCTCAGCGGGCCGGTTCTTTATTTGCTCGGTGAGTTTTTTCGGTGCTGGGGGTAGATCGAGAGAAGGGGGGAGGGCTACAGAAGTGGTTTCAGGAGGTAGGAATTGATCTTCGTTATTGTTCTCGCTATCATTGCCATCCGGCATGTCGTCGCCTGCTTCATTAATATACTCGTCCCCTTCGTCAACGCCAATTGCTTCGACACCGTTGCCACCTGCAGGGTTGCCTTCCTCGCCACCATCGGTTTTTGCCTGGGGGACGTGGCCAACGTGCTGCTTGATAGCCCTGGCGACCGCCCTGCCTGCCCAACTGGTAAGCTTTTTTGCGTCTGCGGCAGCCTCTGAGAAAGCTGCAGCTTGAGCCGCAGTGAGTTCTTCGTCAGAAGCGGCCTCGATGTTCTCTTGAGGTGGAGGTGAGGGGTTGTCGAAGAAGTTGTATGTCGGGCGAGGGGCAGAAAAGTCGAGAGTGATGGAAGTATTTTTGTCATCCCTCGCACCTCTATCAGTTTCGTCTCCGTCTTCCCAGTCAACATCTTCTTCATCATCGTCTTCATCGTATTTATTATCGTCCTCCTCACCACCCTCTTCCTTCTCGTCATCTGCCACAGCTCCAAAGTCATCTTCTGCCGGACCTGTCATGAACCTAAGGGCAGCATCTTCCTCCTCGCCTCTCTGCAACTCAAGAGCTATCTGTTCGTTCGTCGATACCTCTTTTCTTGAGCGAGCGGCGCTCTCTTCTTCCTCCCTCTGAAACTCGAGGGCCACCTGTTCGTCCCTCCGCATTTGTTCCTCTGCCCACTTTTTATTCTCAGTTGTTTCGCCTTCTTCGTCGGAGGATTGGTCGTCCTCGTAACGCTTGCGCTGTTGCTTTTTCCCTGACGCTATTGTTTTCACCGTTGCATTCTTTGTTGCCTTGACTTCCTTCATCACCACCACTTCCTCCTCGCTGCTACTCCCTGAACTATTGAACGTGACTGCCTTCTTGCTCTTCAGTTGCTCCCCCACCTTATCTAGTCTGTCTGCCTTCTCCTGTTCTCCCTCTTCCTCATCCTCGCTGCTGCTTCCAGAGCTGTCGTTCTTTCCTCCCTCGAAACCTCTCTTAGTCGCCCCGCTTGTTTGAGCCCCCCGAAGCTCCTCCTTCTCCTTATATTTGTCCTCCTCCTCCTCATTGTCGTCGTTGTCCTCGTCGCTACTGCTTCCTGAACTATCCCCCCTTTGCATGTAGCTAAAGTCAATGTCATCCTCAACCTTATCCTTCATCACGATAAGCTTACTGCGGTCACTCGCCATCACAAAGCCTTCGTCTGTGTTACCGATTTCATCCTTTGCCATCTTCTCAATGCTCTTGTTCATTTTACTAGCCTTGAGAAAGTTGACCAACTGCACATTTGAGAACGCCATCGGATCGGCAGCCACGGGCATGTACTGTTTTCGAGTACTGACCCTATGCCGCGACTTGGCCTTCTCCACGACGTCCTTGCGCATGTCCTTCGGAAGGCCTCTCACCACTTCCATGTCAAGCTCGCCATTCTCAGGAAGGCTCGTCTCCCACGCCTCGTTAGGATCAGTCTGAGCGTTTCCATCCTCCCAATTAGTCTCGTCCTCCGAGTCGTCGTCGACGTCAAAGACCCCTTCCATATTTGCATCCACGTTCTGCCCAGCTTCAGCAGCCGGGAGCTCCTCATCTTTCTTCCTTCCTGCCTTTGTTTCATGTGTTGCCTTCGTTGCCCCCCCCTCAGCCTTCTCCTCGTGTTCATTTGCAGTACCGTCAACGAAACCAGCGGCGAAGGCTCCCCTCTCGTCCACCTGTCCCTCGCTTTCCTTGAAGTCCTTCGAGCCGGCCTTCGATCCTAACAAACCACTATTGTTTGCCTTGAGCGCCTCAACTAGCAACCTCTTGGCAGTTCTCTTGACATTAACATTACCACGCTCCCTCCTATCTCTCCTTTCCTTGACCTCCCTCATCTTAATCTCGGGTGTAGCCCCGTCAAATACAAACACAGGACGGATTCCATGAAATAGCATCTTCAGTATCCTCCGCAAGCTTCCCAAAATATGGGCGTTCCACATCATCTCGCCACTTTCATCCCTCATGGCCTTGATAAATTGAGTTAACCAGATCGACGCATCGACGGCTATTGTTTTACCACTCAGCGTCTAGAGTAAAGCGAGTTAGAAAAATGAGTCCGCAAGACCCATCAAACAAAAGCATGAAAGCGGTGATCCAGCGCATCTTTCCGTTGCGCTAGGGGCAATATTCGTCTCACCTCTATGCTCACTCGGCGAGATATGGGCAGTAGTAGTTGCCAGAGGCCATGAACACCCATCCAAGAAATTTGGGCTTTATCGAATTTAACACGATATAATATGACATCAAACGTTCGCATTGTAAACACGTTTCTTTATCGACTTTAACACGATATAATATGACATCAAACGTTCGCATTGCAAACACGTTTCTCGCATATTTACGTTCACATAGCAGCCGCCGCTCCCGCTACCCCTAATTTTCCGACGACCTTTTCCTCTTTCTTGACCTTGCCCCCATCACCTAGCGACATATTGGTACGGTCCCCCAACATCCTCTGAATTCCCTCGAGTTCCATTTTTGCCTTGTTCTCCTTCCTCCTCTTTAGCCCGATCTCGAACTTCTTGACGTCGTACTCCAGTTCCCCCAATAGCGTAGGGGTGCTTGCGAGAACCTCCTTCAGCTCCTTCTTGAAGTTCCTGAAGAGCTCTCTCAAAAATACCATGAGCTTCTTGAGCAGGGGGCTCTTGTTCTTTTCGAGGATAACCTTGAGGGAGGTGAGAATCGGGACTACGTTCTCCATCATGTGCCTCTTGCTGACCTTGGTGAGGAGCTTCCCCTTGGCGGCCGCCAGCTGGGCTACGATAGGGCCCTCCGTCGTCATCCTTCCCGCGTTCCTCTCGTCGTCAGCATCGGCGTCGGCCTGCTCTGCTGCGGCCGCCCTGCCGACCCTGATCTCGGGGCTGACCAGGATGTCGAAGCAGTCAGCGAGGACGGCCCTCGCAGCTACGCCACTCGCCATCACGGTGTCCCCACCAAGCGTTCCCTCTTTCAGCTTTCCGTCCATCCCCCCCTTAAGCACCTCCTTGGCCAAACGGGCAGTTACGCCAATCCTCTGCTCGTCACTCATGTGGGCCAGCATCATTTTGTAGATGAACATTCTCTTTCCTGCGTTTCCAGGCCCGGCCAGGTTGACCCCCTGGAAGTCAACTGCACCTGACCCGCTGTCGCCACTGCTCGCCGCGGCAGCGTAGATCGGATGCCCCGTGCAGTTGTTGAAGACGAACAGGCTCTCTACGAATGAATTGCTGAACAGCAAGGGGCTCTTGCTTAGAAGAGGGCCGCAAAGAGTCATCTCGGCCATCTGGCTGACGGCTTCGTCCTTATCAACGGTAGCGGCGAGGAACCTCATTATTAACAAGCCCCTCCACTTGACGTAGTCTTGCAGCAAGAGAGAGCTCAGGAGAAGGATTGCGTGCCTCCTAACGAGCGCACCTCCAGCGTCCTGCAGGCAGGCCGCCATGGCTGGCAACTGCCTGTCAACAAGGTTCGTATATCTGATGCACATGTCACCCAAAACCACTAGGGCGTTACTCCTCACCGCGGCGCTGTCCCCCGCCGTGACTGCGTAGTCGTAGTGAATCTCGCGCGCCATGAGGTTGACGGCCGTCTTGGCAAGCTCGGCATCCCTCAAGCAAAGTTTCCCCAGGCTCAAGTAAGCCAAGGCCCTCAATCCCGCGGGAGTCAAGGTTTCGTCACCCTTACCGACTGCCACCATCTTGGGCGGGAGCAGCACCTGCACGAGGTTGATCAACTTCGAAGACGGAGAAACCCTCATTCCCCTGACCCACTCGATCCTGTCGTCGTCCTCGTCAAAAACCCTCTCCTCCTTCAACCCCCCATCGTCGTCGCTGTGAAAGCCTACAACGGCGACTTCTCCGACTAAGAAGAGTGCCCTGCTCGTCGCCTCGACGAGCTCGGAGTCCCCGGGGTTACTAATAAACCTCTCAAGAACTCCCTCGCAACTCTTGAAAAGCTCCTTGATCCAAAAGGTGCAGTCCTTGACCGCCTCTCGGGGAGTCTCCGCCACAGTGGCGGAAAGAGCGGTCAAAGCAACGACGCAGCTTCCTATGATATCGCTGTCAGCCCTCCCACTTAGCAAAACTTGCTTCATGTCAGTGAGGGTTCCCTGCGCCGCCGCTTTCGGAACCAAACCTGCTAGCTTTGCCGTCACCTTCAAGCAGCTGCGAGTCGCCCTGCTGAGATTTCCTCTAGCATCATCGCTGAGTTCCTCCTGTTTGAGCATGGTTTGGAACTTCTCCCACGACTGGGTAAGGAAGGACCCATCGAGCTTGCTGCGCTTGACGACCTTGGAGAGGTCGAAGGCTGAGTCAGACTGTCCCTTCTTGGCTCCACCAGTGTTGCTGGTGCCTTTGTGGCTGCACCCTGCGAGCCCTTCCAGCAGGCACCACACACCGCAACGCATCGAGGTCATATCTTCGGAGAAAAGGTCGATTTCGGACTCGTCGTGATCGAGTCCTAGACTCCAGGTCGCGCATCTCTTGATGTTATTGACGAAAGATTTGATGAACTGGTCACTCTCGTCGTCAAGTACCCTCTTGAGGGCCATCTTCAAACTTCCTGACGCGGCCTTGGCCGCTCCAGCATTCTTGCTCTCTTCGGCCACCTTGGTCAAGACCCTAAGCGAGGTTCTGAAGAGGTAGTGGTCCTGCCCCTCCGCCAGTGGAACAATGATAGTTTCCTTGAAGAGCTGGAGAGCTTTGGTGACGCAGGTGAGCTCTCCGTCAACGACGAGGGGTAGAACCGAACGGGCCCAAGCTCCCTCGAGAGCCTCGTTGTCGGACGCGTGGTTGATCACAATATTCGTGAGTCCCTCGGCAGCTGCTTTCCTCGTTGCTACGGAAGGATCTCCGCATCGCTCTTCCAAGACGTCGATGTCCTCTTGAGAGGGGGGAGGTGCGAGGACAAGAGTCGTGGACAGGCCAATGACAGCGGCTTTTCTTACAGCCGCCCTGTCGTCGAAAGTGACCCTCTTACGGAGAGCAGAGACGAGGCTGTGGGACATGGAAGTTGCCGTCTTGCCCAACCAGTGGGTAGCATCTTCGGCCTCGGAGTCTTCAGGTCTCTTGAGAACTGTCTGAAGTGAGTCTGCGACAGACTGGGCTGCTCTTGCGCGAACGCCCGGAGCGCGATCGGAGAGCCTGTCGATGAGTCCATTCAGAAGCATGATAGGGATGCAAAGATCCGGATCGCGCTCGCCAATTCCTTCGATAATGATGGAAGAAGACTCCTCGAGCGGAGCTAGTTTGGCTCGGCCTTTAGAGTTCGCGGCCCTAGCAGAAGAAGACGCGTAGGAGGCATCGTCCTCGTCGACAAAGTCGTCGTCGGAGGCGTCACTCATTGCAACGTCCTGGGCTACAACTGCCCCGGACTTTAGGTGAGAAGACCAGACCCAATCCTCGAGCAACAGCTGACCGAGAAACTCAGTGGCGAAAAGCCTGTGGTTGGCCTTCTTAGACTTGCTCAATTTGATGATGAATTTGAGGAAGTGAGCAGCTTCGACGGTCGGAAGGGAAGAAGTGATTGACTTGAGAAGAGCCGAAGTCCTCGAGCGCGCCTCGGCCTTGTCGAGGGAGGAGCAAGCAATTTTTTGCAGCATTCCCACAAACGCGGAGAAGACCGGACGGGGAGTCTCAGAGGTGACGTCGAACCTCAGAGGAGGCTTGACGCTCTCCATGTTGTCGGCCCCTGCCATGTTGGACATCATCGACTTCAGGTGCTCCTTGTAAATCTCTTCGTCCCTGGCCATGTTGGCCTGAAAGTCGAAATCCCTAACTTCGTCGACCAGCGTCTTCATGAGCAAGCTTGCACCCTCGAAGGCCGCCAACTTGCCCTTGACGCCGTTGGGCACGTCAATGGTAAGGTTCACAAGGGGGGCTGCGCCGCGGAGGATGTAGATCGCGTTCTGGTGGCGACGAGCGAGAGAGGTCAAGGGCGTGACAAGGGATTCGGAAAGAGAGCTCGTGATTGAGGTTATCAGGGACTGGGCAGATTCGTAGTCCGGGGAATCGGGGCCGAGTGACTTGACGCAGCAAGAGCATGCTAGCGCGGTGGTGATGATGTCGACGATTTGCTCCGAGGCGTCGGCCGAAAAGTTGGGGTAGTCAGAGGTGGAAATGATATCTGAAATTGCCAGAGCGATGTCGGAGCCAAGGGAGAAGTCGGTGGGAGCGGGGGAGGATGTTTCTACTTCTTCAACGGTTTGGCTCTCGTCCTGTTCGGGTTCGAAATCGGAGTTCGAGTTCACGCCATCCTCATCCTCGTAAGTCTTTCGAGACTGGGGGGGGGGGCGGCAAAGGGTAGTGCGTTGGTGTCAAAATTACCGTGCTATTTTGTTCGCAAATCCTATATTCTCACCTTGCGTTTTGTTCTCTTGGAAGTCTTCTTCTTCTTGGGAGGGGCCGGGCGCTTCTTGGTTTTCTTGACCGTTTTGTCAACGGCAGAAATCTGCATGTCCCCACACCAACGCTTCAGGAGCGCGGCCATGCAGGAGAGAGCGGCGATGTCAACAATCCCAACGGCGATGCTTCCGCGAACAGAGACGAGGCGCGAATAGCAGATGGCCGCGGAGAAAGCTCCACGGGAGATCTTCACTGCTTTGGTAGGCTGGACGTCGTTCGTGAAGTCCTCCAGCGCAGACGAGCCAGACGCTGAAACAGAGGACTCCTCCTCCTCCATAACCTGGTTGGGTAGGGAGTGGGGGGTTGGTTTAGCATTTCGCGTGTATTTCATCACACAAGCTAACTCACCTCCTCGCTGATCTCTCTGTGACTCATCAGTGACGTCAACACAGAACACAATTGCCTCACATACTTGGCCTGGCTTTTGGCCGGGAACTTAAAGTCTCTGAACATTGGACCCCGGGGTGAAGGCGAATCCTGCCCGTCTCCCTTCTTCTTCTTACCCTTTGTCCCCTTCTGTGGGATGATAGGGGAAGAGGGGTAAGTAAAGTGGCAAAACAACTACATCACCCACCACAGGCTCGTGGGAGAACCAAAAAACACGCGAAACCCATTATTCTCACCTTTCTAGAAGCTCCCCTCCTCTTCTTCAAAAGAGTAGAGTCGTCAGCCTCGTCTAATTCCAGGGCGTCTTCCCTCTTTGTCTCAATGATTTGACCAAGCAAGGTTTCGAGCTCAGCAAGTGCATTCAAAATAGCACTACTCAGGGGAGGAAAGACAGAACTATCGTCGAGTTTCTCGCTCCACTCTAAGTGAGCAGACAGTAAATCGTCCGTGATGTTCAATACGGACATTGTACCGGGCAAAATGGCTTTGGGTGTGAAAGGAGAAAAATGAGAATGATCGAGGGTGAAGGAGGAGGCCGTTTCATTGCTAAAGAGTAGGGAAATCCCAGACGTAGTCGATTCTGTTTTAAAAGCAGGGTATAAACGTCCGGTAAGAGAGTTTTTCCGCTATTTGGTTTTGGAAATCGCTACTCTCTTCCGTTGGCCAAAAAGAAAGTCCACCCCCCAACTGTCGCTGAGCAGTTTTGTCTGTCATTTGTTTGGCATCTCCTAAAGAAGACCCTTTGTCTAACGTCCCACTTCCCCCCTCTCGTAGGATCAGAATGAGAATGAATATTGCGCACCCGACTGGGTCGGCCTTTGATAAGTTGACAGTCCCAAAGGTAAGCATGAGGAGGGGTGTCCGAGGGCTACTGGGGGGGGGGGGGGGAGCAGATCGTTGGATGCTATATCCGAGATTGGATTATTGGCCGCACTTCCCTTCTCTCCCGCATTCCCACCTCAATCGCTTCATTCGCTTACACTCTCCCCTCCTTCCTTCCTTTCGCCCTCCCTACTTGCAGGACTACCTGTACCGTCAGAACTCAGCCGTTGTGCACTCCCCCACTTTGTCGCTTTCTCCCACTGGTCGCGCTCGGGAGGAACGCTATAACTCGCGAAAGGCGGAACGGGATGAGTTTGCGAGGCAGAAGAAGATGGAGGAGGACATGAAGAACAAGAACTTGCTCATTCTCAAGAAGAAGGCGATGGCGGAAGAGAGGTACGCTACGGGTTGCATCGTCTATCTTTCATCTCTGTACACCACCCGTATGTATCACCCGTCCCTTACCTTACCCCACTTCACCCACAGATTCAACTACCGCAGAGGTTCCGACGATATGCACACTTCCGCTATCTTCAATGATCCAATGAATGTCGTTGCGTCCCTTCGGGACCGCTGTCGTCAGAAACCCCAACTCTTGAATAATATGTTCCCTCCGAAGGACACCAGTACCATGGGACTAGTGACTGCTGATGACCTTTTGCGGGGCCTAAGGACAATGGGCTTTGATCTCCCTCCCAAGAAGTTCCAGCTCGTGTTGACTGTCCTTGGGCTTTCAAATGCCCTTTCCGGCTCAAAGAGCATCCCTATCGCGCAGCTTAAGTCCGCCGTCCTGGAGAAGCGACTGGAGAACCACCAGGAGGAATCTCACTGGAAAGAGAGGGGGGGAGGGGGGACCCTCGCGGCTAAGTACAAGCAGCGGGCTCTGTCGAATCTTGGAGATCCCGCTATTGACAAGCTCAACGAGCTCGATGAGATGGAAGCCTTGTCAATTCAGGAGAAGAGGAGGTCGGAGATGCAAGAAAAAAGTAAGATTGTCGTAAACCTCTCCGACACGGTCAGGGCGATGCTCCATAAACTTGGAGACCGCTTCTCGACGGTCCGGCGGGCGTTCCGCACCATGGACAAGGATAGGTCGGGCTCGCTAACCCGCATCGAGCTCAAGAACATTCTTGACACCTTCTGCATGGAGGTGAGCCATGACGACTTCGAGAAGCTCATGGACTACTTTGACGCAGATCACGACGGCCTTGTGAGCTACGAAGAATTCCTCTCGATCGTAAGAAACGAAATCCAGCCCCAGATAAAAGCCGGAGGTCAGCAGGATGATGACCCCGCCAGCGGTGGGAGCATGAAGCCCCAGAAGCCCTCGGAATTCGACCCCAAGAGCAGGCGAAGGCCTAAGCGTCAGTTCCAGACTGAGTATTCCGCGTCTTACGTTCGCCCGGGGTACCTCCCTTTGAAGAGTCTCGACGAGCTCAAAATATATCACGACTTCTTGAAGAAGATCAGCTCGGATTTTCACAATGTTCATGAAGCCTTCATGGCTATAGACGTTCACAGGGAAGGGTACATCACAAGAGACGAACTCAAGGACGTCTTGGACAACTTCGCCTTCAAGATGAGCAAACCACAATTTGAGGCCCTCGTGAATGTTTTCGACACCGACCACGACGGCAAGATCAGCTACGATGAGTTCCTGCAGCAAGTGAAGTACTGCGACGACCTATCCGCCCAGGAAGAGGAGGACGCGAGGGTGCAGGAGATGCTCGAATTCGACAAGTCCCCCGCGGCCCAGCGCAGGTTGCAAAAGATGAAAAACAGGACCCGCAAGGTCACATCCTACGAGTTCCTGATGGAGAAGATCAATGAGAAAGCGTCGTCGATCCACCAGGCGTTCAAGATGATGGACAAGGACAGATCCGGCTCCTTGTCAGCCGGAGAGCTTAAGGCCCTGCTGGATTCGTACTGCTACAAAGTACCCGACGAGATCTTTGCCAACATGCTTTCCCTCTTCGACGCGGACGGTGACGGGGAGATAAGCTACCACGAGTTCATGGCCCAGGTCAAGAGGAGCGTCAGCGGAGACTCGGGATTCACTCCCGATATGGACGTGAACGGAGGAGGGGGGGGGGGGGGGGGAGAGGGGTCTGCCGGTAATGGGCTGAACCGGGCCAAGACAAAGGCGAACGCGGCTGAGAGGAGGAGAATTGCCAAAAAGCAGAAAACGCTGAAGACGCTGCTTGGAAAGATCGGTGACAGATTCTCCACAGTCAGGAGGGCCTTCATGTCGATGGATAAGGACAAGAGTGGGACTCTTGACTACGACGAACTGAGAATGGTTTTGGAGAGCACCGGCTATAAGATCGAGGACGATGTCTTTGACGATATCCTTGAGATATTTGACTCCAACTGCGACGGTGAGATTGACTACCAGGAGTTCCTGGCCCAACTTAAGGACGTCATTCAGGCGAAGGAGGAGGGGGGAATCGGAACTCAGCTGGCGGCCCAGGCTGGGAGGAATCTCGGCAGACAGGGAGCCCTCCAAAACAGGGAGCTCTCGTCCGTCGAGAAGGCGCACCAGGCCAAGACCGTCGGTGCCGCCTTACGTTTTCTTTGCGAGAAATCCACGAGAAATGGGGAGATATAAAGAAGTCGTTCCAGATGCTCGACTGGGACAAGTCGGGGACCATCACGGCAACTGAGCTTAGGGCCGTGTTGGACGACTGCTGCTACACCACAACTGACGATGTCTTCAACCAAGTCATTGCCATCTTTGACCAGGACGGGGACGGGAGTATTTCGTACAACGAGCTCTTGGGAACGCTAAAGAAGGTCGTAAACGGCGAGATTGACACCGCGAAGCCTACGAGCGTTAGTCAGAGGGAGCAGCTATCCACGATGGTTGACAGCGCGCAATTCGAGGCTGACGCCAACGTCTCTGACAGGCTTCAGAACCGGAGAAAGAGCTTCCAGAGGGACTCTTATGGCCCCCCCCCTGATGCTGTTGGCATGATGGGGCAGCTGCCGCAGCGCTTCAACACGAAGCTGACGAACATCCCCAACCTGGGTCACGGCCACCTCCACATTTGCAAGTCCATACACCAGAGAATAAGCGTGATTAGCGACGCGCTGAAGAGGCTCGACTACGACAAGAAATACTTCATATCGAGCGACGAGCTCAAGGCAAGTATCGAGACTTACTGCGGGAGGCTGAACCCTGTCCTTTGGGACGACATACTCCACTTCTTTGACCCAAGCATGACGGGGCTGGTGGACTATCACAAGTTCCTGGACGACATAAGGGCCCAGGCCACGGCCGATATGTTCGAGGAAGAGGATGATGATGAAAATGGAAATGCTGGCGCTGTGAGCAACATAAAGGCGGGTTTCAAGGCTGGCAAGAAGGCGGGGATGATGAACAGCAGCAAGTACACCAGCCACCACGGCATGCAGGACGGGGGCTTCGTCACGAACAAGGGCAGCGCGATGGGAACGGGGAGCCACGGGAGCAGCAGTGTGGCGGCGAGCATGAAGTTTTTGTGCGAGAAGATATACGAGAAATTTCCGACCATCAGGAACGCCTTCATGTCGCTGGACACGGACAGGGGGGGGACGATTGGGAAGAAGGAGTTGAAGAATATCTTGGATGACTGCTGTTACGCCATTCCTGACGATACCTTCGAGGCGATATACAACCTGTTTGACACTGACGGGGATGGGGACGTGAGCTACAAGGAGTTCATGGACCAGGTCAAGGAGATCGTCGAGCCCGGCGACAGCGAGGCTTCGGGCATTAGCAACGTGTTGATCAACAGGGATAGGGAACACGTGCAGAAGGCCGGGACTTTGGGGGTGAGCCAGTTCAAGACAGCTGCCTTTGGCAGTGTTGAACACACAAGTGATGAGGGTCTAAAGTTCCTGCAAAACAAATTGAGGGAACAAACGGAGAGCGTGCGAAGGGCCTTTAGGTTGCTCGACAACGACCAGACTGGTAGCGTGGAGTACGACGAGCTGAGGAGGGTTTTGGAAAATTACTGTTACAAGATGAACGATGAGGAGTTCGGTAAGCTGGTTTCGATGCTGGATATGGACAGTGATGGGAAGGTCAGCTATGAAGAGTTCATGCATAAGATCGGAAGCGAGATCAGCTTTGAGGCACCGGGTAGGCGAAAAAAGCGACAGGAACACCACAACGCAGCGAGCTTGAAGAAGCAGCACCAGAAGAGTAGCATAACTTTCTGATGAAATGTGAACATTATGATGTATTATTTTTCGCCGGTGGGGGGACGGAGGTGGATTTAGGGGGTGAATTCTTGGCGTCCTCCGGTTCCTGGTGACGACGAATGTTCTCCTCCCTGGTCTCCCTCCGCTTTTTTTTCCTCTGCTCTTTATCCTCCTTCCTCCTCTTCCTCTACGGAGGGGGCGGCGCGGGGGAGAGTGGGGGAGGGCTTGCGTTAGTTTTAACAATCGTAGCGCCCGTTTCACTATTCTTCCTCGCTCACCTCAGCTTGTATCTTCTCCACATCCATGCAACCGCTGTTCTTTACCAGCTCTAGGAGCCGGGCCTTTGAGGCGTCCGTATCAGGGACCTCGGTGTACGAGACTCCGGATTCATTTTTGGGGCCGTCCAGCCAGGTTCTCACGGCGTCGCAAACCCTCTTCCTGCTGACTATCCTCCTCACCCCCGCCTTCACCAGCGCCTGGAAACAGTTCTTGCAGGGGGGCATTGATATGTACACTGTAGTGTCCTTTAGCGACACCCCTGCCCCGGCTGCCGTGGCGATTGCGTGTATCTCAGCGTGGACGTCGGAGTCGAAGTTGGAGTAAAACGGGACATTCACTTGGGTTATTAGGATGTTTTCTTTTAGGGTAGTTAGGGAGGGGGTGGTGGTGGAGGAGGTGGTAGTGGTATCGGTATCGGTATCGGTATCGGGTTTGAGAATAGTGTATGATGACGTAGGCTTTGATGACGTAGGCTTTGATGACGTAGGCTTTACAACAAGACATCCCATAAAACCTTGTTGACAGATTGAGGTTCTTGTTACTAATAGCGTTATATCCATGTATATCCGGTCAGTGAGATCGTACTGTAAGCTGTCGTCGTCAGATTCGCATTTTGTAGGAGGCACATAGGAGTATAGTTCAAATGAAGATACATTGAAGGGATTGTAGGGTTCCATTGGATGCGCAGTCGATGAAGAGGTTTTCAATCTTTTGCTAGGGTTAGGGTTACACGACTATACAAGACTATACAATGACTAGATAGCAATTAGACGACCAGTCTGTAGCTTGTTGTTGAAAGGTACGGTAAATTTGATGACGAAATGTGGTAAATGAATGCGTCCAATTTGGAAGGGCGATCAGTCTTCAGTCTTCCAAAACAAAGAAGTTAACATTTCACACCCACCGCATCTGACGAGATAGAAATAAATCCATTGTTGACCAACCTGGCCACCAGACCTACAACTCAAACCTCAAGTCCCACCTGTCTGCCCCACACGAAACACAAGAACACCCCCCCCCCTCCCAACGAAAAGATTCGAGGGATTATTATTAAGATAGAATAGGCTAGAATGGCAGCAGTCGTAGCAGATAGTGAGTAGTCTTAGTTTATAGCTCGTTTGTAGGTCGTATATTAATCCTCGTCCTCCCATCGCCCTTCAACATTGCCCTAATCCCCTCCTCCCCTCCCCCTCCCCACACACAGCGTTCCTATCCCTTGAGGCCCTGACAAAAGCGCAGGTCCTAGAACTATCGGCCTCCTCCGTTGCCTTCATAAAGTCCGGTTTTTCCTCCGCCCTGGCCTCCTCCTCCGCCAAAGCCCTCTCCAAAACCCTCCCCCTAACCACCTCCCAAACTACCATGGCCTTAACAGCAATTGCCAAAACCCTCTCTGAGTCGGCCAACCGTAACCACAACGAGCACTTCTTCCTCAAGGCTCTCTCTCCCTACGGTCTCGGCGAGCACGTCCGTGATGCCCTGAAGGAGACCTACCTCTCCAACCAGAAGGCCATCTACGACCACACTCCTGACAGGGGCAGCAGCCTCCCCACCTACAAGGACCTCAGTTGGGACCTTTCCGTCGAGATCGCTCGGCGGGCCGTCGTCGGTGAGAACGTCGCCCGGTTCAACGTCAGCGTGGACACGGGGGACGGGAGGGGGGGAGGGAAGACTTTGGACATGGTGGTTGACCCGGGGGTCATGGTTAGGATGGAAGAGGAAGTAAGGAGGGCGCTGGATGAAGAGAAGGGGCAGCATAGTCAAAGGTTTCAGAGGTACCTTAACTGAGGGGGGTGGGGAGGGGGGGGAGAGAGAGAGAACAAGAAAACAATTCTTGCCAACAAACAACAAAATTCCTTATCTCCTGCCTCTATCTACCCTTCCCGCTCTTCCTCTCCCTCAAATGTTTTCTTGTCCGCCTCTTCCATCCTCCTCTTCTCCTCCTCCTCCTTCCTCCTCTTCCTCCTCCTCTCAATCTCCATCTTGATCTCCTCTAAGTTATCTAAATTATCCTCCACCCGCCATCCCCTCTTGCTGTACTTGCTCTCCCCCGAAACCCTCTCCAGAGCCTGGTCGGCCACTCCCATAATGCCCTTCCTCATCGCCTTTATCTCGTTCAAAACACTCCCGCTCCCAATAATCGTAGCTCCATACCCCCCGCTCACGTCCCTGATGATCCCGTCGTCGGAAACCACGATGAACTTACCAACGCCCCTTTCGGCGTTCTCACGGGACATACGCTCAATCACCTCGTCGGCCTCCTCCCTGATCTTACTATAAATCACCCTGACTCCACCCACCCTATCATCAGTGTCGCTCCCTCTGCAACGGGCGGAGCGTGTTTAACGAAAATATTAGAATCAGCAGTACCGCCCACACCGATCTCCCCTCCACCACCATCCTCATCCCCCAAATCCCCCATCCCATCCCTTCTCACCTATCCCCCGTCGCCCCACCCGTAACTACCCCGACCTCGGGGGATGCCGATTTGTCGCCCTTGTAGCCAGCGCCGTCCCAAACGACGACCCCCCGCCAACCCTTCATGTGGCAGAGCTCGCGGATGTCTCCCTCGACCTTTGATCGGCACTCCGAGGGGCTTGTCGCAAGCTTCTTCATGTACCTTTATGGTGGATTTTGGGTTTGGGGTTTGGGTTTGGGGGTTTTAGGTTTAGGGTGAGGGCGTTAGGGTGAGGTGGCAATAGGCAATCAGGAACTTCCTTTCTCTCTCTCCTCACCTTTTTGACTTCATTAATAAATTGTAACCGTCCACAAGAACAAGGGGGGTGCTACCACGACCTACGACCGCCATGATATCCTGAGACTGTTGACGGCGGAGGTCGGCGTCGGAGAGGGGATCGGACGTCGTCGCCTTACGGTGGAATTGGGACCTCTTGGTGAAAGACACCCCAGAGGAAGACATCATTTTGTTGTGTGCCTTAACGTAAGCCAACTGTCGCCTCATCCCTATCCCACCAACATTCTCACTCGTTATCCGAGGTGCAGAATAACCCACTCCCTCACCCGCTTTCTCCTCCGCTAGCTTCTCCGCTAGCTTCTCCTTCTTCTTCCTCTTCTTCGCCAACCTCTTCTTCTTTTCTAAATTCCGTTTATCTGCCCACAGAACCACCGACTTGCGATGATGTTGCGGCACTAAAAACTCCACTCTTGCCACCCAACACACTGGATCGTCGTCCAGGAAGGCTGATTGACCAACCCTGGAAAACGACGACTCAGCAGCTGGAGGCTGTAAGATAAACCCAGAACTTGATACGGCCATTGATACGGCCAAAGTAAGCAGTATAGCCAACCATAAGTGTCGATACATTTGCAGGTGAGATGTGACTGCCGCTAAGATTTTGATTTAGGCACCAAAAATGAGAGTTGAATTTTGGGTCAAATTTCTTTGCATTTTTTTCGTACCTCTATGACTCTATCTTCTGAATGTATACTCCAAAAAACAATTATTAATTTGATTATTATATACATGTTAAAATTTTCATGAGACAAATACCATGATTAGACAATTCTCATTTTTTTGGTTTTAAAATTATCCGTCAAATCGATCTGAATTTCTTTTTTACAATTGGTAATTGATTATAAAATAATAAATACTACAAAATAATTGATGAATATATCAATTTGAAAACATATATTTAACTTATCATTGTGGACTTCATGGATATGATTTTTTTTATAAAATCTTAAATTTTGATAAATTAATTATTTGATGCTTTATTGGCTCATATAGATGTTTTTGAAATTTTGAAAAAAAATTATCGAGGAGGCTTGACTAACAGGGAAGAAATCTTGTAAGTTTTTGTCGCAACAATCAGCCCTCCTTCAATTAACACACATGCATACCACCCCTTAACCCCCGAAGCGCTCCAACTTTCTTTGCAACTCTTCCTTCTCCCTTGCGTCTTTCTCCCACTCTTCCTCCTCGCTTTCACTTTCTCCTCTTTCCACGGCCCTGTCCACCAATTCCTTCATGTCTTGAATCTCGTGTTCATCATCGTTGTAATCCTCCATGCCGGCCTCGAGGATGTTCAACGGGACCCTTCTATCCTTGTATGCGCATGTGTCGAGTCCAATCATGCAGTTTGGTTCGTCTAAAATCGTTGGATCGAATCCCATGCTGTCCATCCTTTTCTTGACGCTGACTTCGCCCACCACGGCAATCATCTTGAAAAATTTGCTGTACAGGGGGTGTTCCTGAGCCTCACACCACTGAGGGACAGCCTCCTTCTCCTCCTCTTCTTCTTCTTCTTCCTCCAAACCCTTCTCAGCCAGTTCCTCTGCCTTCTGTTTCGCCGCCAGCAGCTTGCCCCTTAGCCCACTGACCGCCCCCCCTAACAACTTTGCCGCCCCGCCCTGCCTGTCCTGTACATTTTCGTCGCCCACAGCCATCTTGATTTTCCCCCACTTTGTGGTAGCGGCCTGTCTCTCCCCGGCGTCCACCCCCTCCATTACTTTCCCCTCCGCCCCCGCCCCTCCACTGGCTGCCATCATGGCGGCCCCTGCCCCCCTTTCCCCCCTCAACCTATCAGCAACTAAGTGGCTGTAGAAGATGTTGACGATTCTCTGCATGGCAGCCTTGCTGAACTTGTCAGCGTTGACCCACTCCAAGTGTTTTGGAACCTCGGGTGTGCAGCTGTCCCCGTAAATGAGCTTGTGCCTCCTGTAAAGGTAGTGAAATACGAAAGGCTTCTTGCAGCATTCGCAGTCAAACAGAGGGGGTTGCTCCCTTCTGAAGTTCTCCCTTGACACCCTTCTCGCCTCGTAGTTAATTCTCTCCTCGCAGCACGCGTAAGCGGGAATCTTCCAGTCTGTCTTGAAGTAGTCCTTGTACATCTCCTTCATCTCGTCGTACTGTATCTTCATCACCTGCCCCAGCTCCCCGCTAACCGTCTTTGGCCTTTTCATGAGCAACCTCAACTTTCTCAATTCAACCTTCTTCACCTTTCGCCGGTGATTCCTCACTAGCCTCCAGTAAATGTTGAAGTCGTCGCTACCCTCCTCCGTCGCAATGTACTCTCTTAGCGCCGCAACTGCCCTCCTGCTTATCTTCTTCATGGTCGCCCTCTCTCTGCTCAGTCGTTCGATCTCATCCGCATTCCTCATTTCCAATACCTCCTTTCCGAGCCTGGGCCGAAGGGTGCTTAGTTAGCAACAATTTTTTGGGTACTCCTATACCGCGCTTTGCTCACCTTCTCATTATCTCGTCCTTCACCCTGTAAGCGGCCTTCAAGTATGCCTGGTACCACCTCCTTGTGCTCACCCCCCTGAACCACCACTGAATGTACTTGGCAGCCCAGAGCTTCTTCAACTCGTAACATATGTGCTCCCATCGATCCCTGTTCAGGGTTGCTGTTCCCTTCACGTAGTGAAGCCAAGCGTGCAGGGCCCTCCTTTGGCACCAGTGCATATTTCGCTTTATGATGGTCAGCCCCCTCCAAAGACGAAAGTGCCTAAACCTGACCAGCCTCTCTTGGATGTAAACCACCTTCTTCAGTGCCATCTGCCTCTTGACCACCCTCAGCCATCCGACCATTTTCAAGCTCAGTTTCTTGGCCGCAAAGCACTCAAGAATTCTCTCCCTGCACCTGATAAAAGCTTTCACCATTGTAGCCCAACTCTTGAACATCAGCTTGACTTGCCGCATCTGTAGCCTCTTGTAGGCCCTGCCGGAGAGTCTCTCCTGGAACGCGTTTGGACCAGGGACAAAGTTGGGATCCTTTGTGTTCTCGTCAACTCCTGCAATTTCCATCTGGGAAAATGCAACCCAGCCCATTACCATTTGCTTGCTCGTCCAATTGCGGTACGCAGTCTGGATGACAAGGGCTGACGCATTTTCGTGGAATAGCTTAAGTTTCCTCATTGCGCTCTCTCTGACAACCTCATCAGCGGGGGTGACTGAGTGTCCTGCAGATTCAACCCCTTTGACCCCCCCCCCACCCCCACCCTCGCCCACCCCCCCCTTCCCTGTGGACAGTCCACCCTTCCCTCTAAAGACAGTCGCCTTAAAATTTGGCACATCCACGTTCTTTGGCAGGTGGATCTGCAGCAATTGGGTCAAGGGATCCCTCGCTACTTCCTCTTCTTCCTCCTCATCCTCCTCATAACTCACGTCGCTGCCACCACCTTCTTTTTCGCTCTCGCTAGAGCTCCAGTCCAAAGTAGCCGCTCTCCTCTTCTTTTGTAACTTATGCTTCGCCTTCCTTGCCTTGGACAGCGTCTTTTTTCTGAACTTCATTCCGAAACTCTTTTTCTTTAACACCCTCAGCTCCTCCTTCTCCGCCTGTTCCCTTTTCTTGACCTCATCAATCCTCTTTGCTTCCTCTAGTTCTTCCTCAGACTGATTGATGACCTTATCGGCATTCACAATCGCGCCCCTCACGTCCTTGTTTGGTTTGGCCAACAACAGCCCGTACGTCCCCCGGATTGCCATCTCAACTGCATGAGGTGGCCGATTCACATCACTCAGATTGATAGAAATTGGCCTTTGTGACTTGTTAAGGGGCAAATAATCATTCTCTCTATCTGCTGTTGCCGAGGGGCCTTTGTAGTTTACCTTGGGCCGATGCTTAGGGGAGTGGTACGTTGCATCGTACTTATCAGCATACATCTTAGTATCACCGTACACTTTCTTCGGCGAGGCATTAGATTGCCTAAGAGCCATTGGAGGCCTCATTATCGAGGACCAATTTGGTGAGGGAGGTAAATTTAGGCCAGGGCGCTATTTAAAGAGAGCCAAATACGCCGTTTCAGGATATCTTGAGCCGATAAGAGAGCTTCAACGTAGCGGCTCCTCTGGAAAAAGTGTTTACTGAATGGCTTACAATTTCAATTAACGGGTGGGAAGGCAGAATTCCATCTTTTCCTTTAGGGTTCCATAATTTTTGAAAGTAGATATTCGTCTGAAATCCAACACGACATCCTATTACCACAACTCCCTACAACCTCCCCTACTGAGATTCGTCTGAAATCCAACAACGACATCCTATTACCACAACTCCCTACAACCTCCCCTACTACAACTCCCTACTATCGAATCCAATCTTCACTCAATCCGAATCAGAAAACTCAACCTCCTCCTCGCTACTACTACTCCCACTTCCGAACTCACTCTCCTCACTTTCCTCCTCCTCCTTCTTCTTCTTCTTGACCGCAGACGCCTTCTTGAAGCCGCCCGTCTTCTTCTTGCCGAATGCCGGAGGAGCATTGTTTGCAACACCCCTCTCGTCGTCGTCAATCTGCTTGTCGTAAAAGCCAACGTGTTCATCGTCGCCCTCCTCGTCTTCAACCTCGTTCCAGCCATCATCGTAATCATCGCTGCCCAAACTCAATCTGCTCTGAACGGTGACATCTCGATTCCTCCCGTACTTCACGAAGGTAACAGAGCACTTCTTGATCCCCAGAAAATGGTCCAGTGCGGCATCGTTGACCTTCTCCGCCCAGCCCCCTTTCCCACCGTCGCCCCAGCTACCATCGAGCTTGTCGTTCGTGTCGCACGCGGTTGACAACTTAAGCGTAAAGCAATCCTTCAGCTCGTCCCTCGAAAAACCGGCACCAACGCGCTTGTTTTTGTTGTCTGCGTCGTCGACAAGATTCTTGGATAGGTTGCCCTTGAGAAGCTGGCGCTGAAGGATGACTTCCTCAAGAGTTCCAGAGGTAAAGAAGCGGTATATGTAGCAAGTCTTTTTCTGACCCTCACGGTGCGTCCTCGCCATGGCCTGAGCGTCGATGGCCGGATTCCAATCTGCGTCGATCATAATGAGTCTGTTGGCGCCCACTAGATTTAGCCCCGCCCCCCCAGCCTTGGCGCTAAGAAGAAAGCAGAAGTGAGAGGTGGCAGGAGTTCTGTTGAACATATCCACGATAGGCTGCCTTTCCTCCTTCTTGGTACTACCGTCGATCCTCACGTGGGGCATCGTGTGCGGAAGCAGAGTCGCTAGAACGTCAAGGACGACAGTAAAGTTGGACACGACAACTATCTTGTCACCGGGAGCTCGTTCTTGCACGGACCTCATGAGTGAGATGACAGCGTCCAGCTTCGACCCACCCTCCAAATCGACGGGCGCGCTATCGTCGAGGAGAGATGCGTGCCCGGTGACCTTCCTAAGTTTCATTAGGGCCGGGAGAGGTTCGCAATCCCCGCTAAGAGCTTTTTCAGAGATTTTTTTGTACAGTGAAGCCTGAGCATCGCCACACTTGACGAAAACGCAGAACTCGTGCAGAGGGGGCAGACTGGCTGCTATCGACTTGTTGGTCCGACGGAGCATCATCTTATCGACGATCTCTTGGAGTTCCTTGTACCTTTGGTCGGCCAGCGCCTTCTCGGACGGGGTGGAGCCCTTGGTGTTCGCCTTGGTGATGGGGCCGTGGTATTTCTCACTAAAGGCGCGTTCGTTCCCCAGAAGGGTCGGGTTGACAAACTCCACGAGGTTGTAGAGCTCTTTGAGGTCGTTTTGGACAGGAGTGCCTGTCACAACCACCTTGGCCGTGGCCGGCGTGGCCTTGAGGGCGGCAACCGTGGCGTTGTTGCTGCGGTGAGCGAGAAAAAGTTGCGTTAGTGGAAATTTGGCCCGCGAAATACGAAGTGTCGTTTCCGCGAAGGCCCGGGTTCTTCTAGTTCTCCTCCTCCACTTCCTCCTCTTCTCCCTCTTCCTCCTTCTCACCTCCCCTTGAGGCGATGGCCCTCGTCGCACAAAAGCAACGCGAGATTGGTAGTATTTGAAAGTACTTCGGCATTATTTCGGAACTGCTCGTACGAGATAACCAAGACCTCGCTCAAGTTTTGCTTTCCGACGAAGGCCCTGATGATGTCCGCCGGGAGTAGCGCGTCCTTGGCCTTCTTGGAGATGGACGGTTGTTTGGTGCAAAGGATCCTCTTTGGCTGAGAGGCCTTGCCAAGCCACTTGTCGAATTCCTTCATCCAGTTGCCGGTAAGAGATGAGGGAGTAACAACAATAAACTTCCTCGTCCTGTTCACCATGAACATGGAATATATCAGGGAGATCGACTGGATGGTCTTTCCTAATCCCATTTCGTCGGCAAGGATACAGCCAGTGTGGGATGGGCCGAGGGAAGACTTTCCAGTGACGCAAGTGTGCATGAATTCAAGGCCCTCGACCTGGTGAGGATGGAGCAACGAGGAGAGCTTTGAGCTGATAGGAACGTGGGTCCTCGAGGCTGGAGGAACGGGGACACTTTGAGGGCTCACGACAGATTTTTTGACATCGGCCGGCTGCTTGACTGGGCGAAACGGCTGAGTAACCATATTCCCGCTTCCAACTTTCTTTGTCACCAGCCTCTTGACGGACTTGAAGTTGCTGCTCTTGCTCATGAGAGGTCGCTTTGCCTGGGTCGTCACCAAGGCCTTTTTCTGAGCCACAGCCTTCTTCTGAACCGGGAAACCGCCCTTCTTGATGTTTGCCACGGTCTGCTTATTCTCCCCAGATAAGCTCATCGAGCCCTTAGAACCTTTTGGAGCTCCTAAACTCCCTGTGCCCTTGCCCCCAAATCTCTCCACCCACCACGCCCCAATCGCCCCCTCCCCCTCCCCTTCGTTCCCAGCGTCGTCTCTGTTTACCCTCTCCTCATGCCTATGAACAACATCACCATCATCTGACGTCATCTTCACCACCAGCTTCATCAGCTGCGGATCATGAGTGGAATAGTAACTCCAGAGCAACGTCCCATCGACCTTGGAAGAGTTGTGGCCCTTGTGAGCTTTCTTCTTGTTCTTGTAGTAAAGACAGGTCTGCTCAAAGGTATATATTGGAGCCTGAGAGAAGGAGGAGGTTATGGGTTAGATGGGTTTATGGGAAATCTGCGAACAAAGCACTCACACCTCCCCCCGACATTGAGAAATGTAGATTTTGACCCTAATACAACTTCTTTGACGCCTATAACGAATTCTGCGAGTTTAAATGACTTAAAGTGACACGCAATGGGGAGAGTCGACTGGAAGGATGGATGCAGTAGATTCAAAAGGTGGCCAAAAGATGGATCCAAAAAATGCCTGTCCCACCTTGGCTCACATTCTTCCAAGAGCAGCTTGGTCGTTATACCGGGGGTTGTACTTCATTAACACCAGAAATTATCCGTTCTATAAAAAATCAGCAGTCCGACGAGACGTGTACAGTGATTTTAAGAGAAAACCTCGAGGCGCTGCTCTCGAGTGGGACAAAATTCACCTCAAATGAAGAATGTATTCAATATCTGGCAAAGCATGCGGGATACTGTAGGCCCGGGCTATCTGATAATATGGGTACAGAGGTTGGTATCTGTTGAAGAGACATTTCATCATTCCCCCCTCATCCCCTCCCCTGCCCCCTTTCTCCATACTCCCCCTCACAGCGCCTCAACACTGAATTTTTGATCGCGCTGGGGTACTTGATGTTCAAGATGCGAGCCTTCGAGTGCATGGAGGAGAAAAAAGGGGAGAGGTGGTGGCGTGATGATGGCGTGGGGGCATTGCTGAGGGAGGGCAGGAGAAATGGTGGCGAGGTTGGGGCGGGTGGTGATGATGCGCATCCGATAACACTGCAGTTAGGATCTCTGGCGTCTCCCGAAGTTACTGCCGAGGCGCTCCGGTCCATAACCCACAAGCTGCGCGCAAAGTCCAGACAAATTCACAGCCTAACCTCTACGCTGGAAAAATCGCGGCCAAGGACGGGGACGTGCCTGGAGAGCTACTGTTGCAACGTCGCATGGGCCGACACAGTGAAGAGGATAAAGAGGGAGCTGGAGGAAGAGAAGGAGAGAGCACTCGAGAGGCAGTACGTTTATAGCATCTCTACTTACTTCAACTCTCTGGTTGAACTTACGAGGGCGGGAGTGGGCATGGTCGAGGAAGAAGGCAAATCAGAGGCGCTCATCAAAACCCTCAAAATTGAGATGGGGAGAAGGAAGGATATCATTGATTGGGTCGAACAGCTGGGAGGGGGGACAGATTGTGACTGGGAAGGCTTCAATAGGGCAATGCGAGGCTTGGGGGCGGCGGGCGCTGTGGCAGCGTACACAAACATGACCAATGATTCAATAGCAAAACAGACGGGCTTCGGGGGGACTGTGACTGATATTACTGAAGAAAAATTGCTCGCAGAAAGGAAAAAGGTCAAAGGAGTTTTGGACAGGTTGGAGAGCGCAATAGAGGAATTCTGCCCATACACAATAAGCAGGAAGAAATAGTGTTCGCATATCTTTCTACCTAAATCATTCTGATTTGTTTTAAACGCAATCCTAACCTTTCCCAAATCCCAAGTTCATGCAGACTCTATGCCCCCTCCCTCAAGGCCTTCATTATCTCCATGTACTTCTTGCTGCACACCATAAGCGTCTCGTTCCCCAACTTCTTCTTCGATGCCTGCTCATCTGCCAATTTCTTGAGTCTGGCCTTCTCGGCCTCGTCAGTGGCCTGCAGCGAGCAAAGCGGCGATTCGAAGGGGTTTTGCTTTAGCTCAGAGTGCTCAAAATGGTCGTATTTACCCTCTCAATCCGTTCTCACCTTTGCCAAATCCTCCAAGTAAGCCCCCTCCGCCGTCATTGCATCGGAAATGTCAGTGAGGATCGGGTTCGCCTCATTGAGCTGATCGGTGAAAGCCTGCACCCTGTTCATTGCCTTGGTGACTGCCTTCTCATCATTTGCCAACTTGGCATCCTTAACCTCCATCATGGCCTTGGAAACCTCAATAGAAAGGAAGAGAGTGAGGAAGTTCCTGCGGCGAGCGAAGCGAGCTATTGGTTGGAATTTGTTCATCAAGCGGAGCGGTGGCGGCGAGCGTAGCAAGTCTCAAAAAGCGTGTCGTTTTGGTGCTTGCATCGCGACGTCCGAGTCTCCTCCGAGGAGCTGCTTCAACTCTCGAAGTGTGTTATTTTTGTTGCGCATGGCAGTCGTTCCCAGCACAGCCGAGCTTACCTGATTCCGAATCCTCCACATCCAGGCTTCACTTTCGCTGGGCAACCGTCAGGGCCGAGGCACTCAGAGCAGACCCTTTGAATAAATTCAAAGAAGGGAGCCTCATCTCCTACATTCTCTTGAAGCACGTTGCTGGTGAAGATCTGGAAGAGAAGGTCCTCACCCTGCACATCGACGAGGATCTTGTTTTTGACGATAGCAACATAGCTCTTCTCAGACATGTGCCCGCGAAGGAGGGTGTGCAAGTTGACGAAGCGGGCCCTCATTATGACCTCCATTACATCGTCGAGCTTGTCAGCAGTAACGGTGGAGCACTTGGAGAGCTTTGTCTTGACCTCATCCCTCGTAATGTCGAGAGGGACTGCGCCAGTGAGGTCGCACAAACCGTTCTCTTCAGCAAAGTGCATGACCTTGGTGGCGTCCTCATCCGCGAGAAGTGGCTGCGGAAAGGGATGCGGAAAGGGTTGTGTAAGATACAGAGATAAGCACCCCTTTCGCTGTAGCTGTGCCATGCGGTCCATACTTACCTCGTTAGAGTCTACCTTCTTGAGGAACTGGGGCTTCATGAGAACCCCGTAGTAGCTCTGAGGGATGTTGAGGAAGGTGAATCCCTCTCCCGTCATCTTCCTGCAATCGTTCGCCCTCTGGATGAAGGCGATAAGGTCACTGACCCTGCTGGCCACGTGTTGCACTCCTTGCCCAATTTCCTCAATGAAACCGTGGACGTGCCCAACTGGGGTAAGGGCGTTGTTGATGGGGAGGTAAACCTGGGACTGGTCCTTAAGGGCGATTTTATCGTCCCCCCCAGTGTCGACGGGGGCAGCTGTGTTGCCAGTGACAGTTGATTCGATCTGGGCCTACGACGAGCGAAGCGAGTCGCGGAAAGGGCCGTGTGAGTGGAAACATCAAAGTGACCTTGACTTCCTTCCTTCCTTCTTTCCCTTCGGCATCCTTGTTCCCCTCATCTCACCTCTCCGGCAGCGACAACTCCAGCGTTGAAGTCAACCTTGGGGGTAAACCCAAGGGTGTCCTCGAGGGTGTCAAGGAAGCCAGTGCGGGAGACGACATTAGAGACCCAGTGGTCACAGTATGCCGGGAAGCTGGTGCCGTCGAAGGTGGCGTCGACCTCGACGAGGCCGGGGAGCTTGCAGGACTTCTTCGCGGAGGCATGAGAGAGCTTCTTCTCAACGAAGCGAAGGATTGTGCCTTCATCAGCATCGGACACCTGAGACGAGCAAAGCGGGCCGCGCGGAAAGATTTGCGTTAGTGTCTAGCATTGTGCTGCATCCCTTCACCTTTGTCCTTTCTCCACTCTCCACTCTCACCTTCTTCTCGCCCTTGTAGTAAGCGAAGACCTCGAGCACGCGGGTAATGGACCCGGCGCCATCCTTGTACGAAACCATCCCCTGGGGGGTGAGGAGCTTGGGGTGCTTAGAGGAGTAGTTGTTGTAAATATTGGTGATGTCCCCAGACGTGACCTCGAAGGCGAGGCAGCTGATCCCGGGGCGGCCCTGGTGATTTTTAAAGAAGCGGAGGAGCTGAGACACGTCAAAATGGACGAACTCATCATTGAAGGACAATTTGGTGACCCCATCGGTGCTGACTGTGGTCTTGCCAGGGGAAAGGGTGCCATCAGTCGGCTCCCTCTCTGTCTTCTGAGCAGTAACTACAAACTGAACGCCAGTTTTGTCAGGACTCGTAACGAGCATAGTGGTGGTATCAGCACCATCGTAAACCGACGAAACGCGGAACCCAAGGCCGCAAATCAACTGAGCCACAACGTCACGACCCTGAGAGATGTAAGGGTTTGCAGGGGAAGTCTCTGCGGCAAAACCGGAGTACCCGGCGATTTCCATCGACGTCCAGATCTTCTGCATCGCATCCAAGCTCTCAACGCCTGCCTGAGTAGGAGTGAAACTGGAGGCAGACGCAAAATCATTGCAACGCTGCTCAAGGGACTTGTAATCCGAAAGCGGAAGCAATTTCTTAGTGTAAAGGTGAATGTGGGAGAACGAGAGGGCAGGAGGCTGAGGGGCGGAGAGAGGGGTTGGAAGGGTGAGAAACAACAAATCTTGGTTGACGCCTACGACTTCAGGTGAGAATAACACTTCATAAGGAAGGCTGGAAGGTTAGAAGTGGACAAATCGATCATATTTATAACGAATACATAAACAATCCCAAAAATACGGACCAAGAGGTAGATTATGAGGAATAAAAAGGGTTCCTACAAATGCGGGTCGATGAGGACTTTTGGGTTCTTTTTCTCATTCATCAACTTACAATGCCAGTCTCGACCTCTTCGGTCCCTGCAAGTAAACTGGACATGGAAGAAGAGTCAGTATCAAGGAGTGGCGGCATATATGGCTTAAAAGAAGAAAAGGCAGAAAGAGAACAAAAAGTGAAAAAAAGGCGAAAGAAGCATCAATTCCTCTAATCCCAAAAATTGGACATGGTTTACGAAAGTCCTGTGAAACGTGAGTCCGCGCTTGTATGCAACTGCCTGCTCACCTCCGAAGTTGCAAGTACGCAGAATTCTCTCCCCCATGAAAAAAATACATTGGAGGGAAGACCGGGTTGTTGGATTTTGTCATTTTTGCCCCTTCCCGTTTGATCTCACCCCCAACGTTCACATATACGCAGGCAAGGCCAACGAAATGGGCGCCCCTACTCGTTCATCTGACATTGCTGACGATATGGAGATAGAAAATGCCAAGGCGGGAGCCGCTGTGGTTACTTCCAAGCCTGCTGCTGCTGCAACTCCGCAGAATGCGGTGGTCTTCTCCCCTCAGTTGCTCCGCGTGTACTACCAAAGGCTTTTCCCCTTCCAGATGATGTACGATTGGCTCAGCTACGGAAATGACTGGGAGAAGGGGTCGGAGATTGGTAATGAGAGGGACTTCTTTGGAAAGAGGGAGTGGAGTTTCACCATTCAGGTGCGTCTTATTGTCGAGCTCCCTAGCTCTCCCCCTCCCCTCCCCCCCCTCTAACGTTATTCCCCCCAAACCCCCCTCCTCCACCCCCAGCCTACCCCCCAAGACGAGATTTACATTCGTTACCAGTCCTTCAAGGACTGCGCCGAGTTCACTGCCGCGGTCCAGAAACGCCAGCCTAACAAGATTGATATCGGAGCCGTCTTCACGCACCCTCCCAAGGACCACAACACCATCAAGTCAGATGTGTTCCACACCAAGGAGAGGGAGCTGGTTTTTGATATCGATCTTACCGATTACGACGGCGTGCGCACCTGCTGCTCGGGGGCGAACATCTGCCGCAAGGTACGTTGTCTGTTTTGTTTGTTTGGTTGATGTTTCCTTCAATCCTCCTGCCGCTTGCTCACCCCTCCCCCTGCAACTCGCTCGCTCATCGTCGTCCCCGCAGTGCTGGAAGTACATGAACATGGCTGTCAAGGTCATGGACGAGGGCCTCTCCAAGGATTTTGGCTTCAAGAACATGGTCTGGTTCTACTCCGGTCGTCGTGGAGTGCATTGCTGGGTGTGCGATGAGTCTGCCCGCGAGCTGAGCAACGATGCGAGGTCTGCGGTGGCAACCTACTTCGAGCTCCCGCTAGAGAACGAGAACAAGAGTATGGACCTCTCCTCCAACCTTCACCCTATGCTCGTGAGGGCCTTCAGGGTCCTGGAGCCTCAGTTCATCGCCGACATCATTGGGGACAACGGCATGGGCATCCTCACGAACCAGAAGTCGTGGGTCAAGCTGCTCAAGACCCTCCCTGAGGGCTTCCGTACGTCGACAGGCATCGCCGCCGAGCTTGACAGGGAGTGGAGCAAGGTGAGCGATGTTATGGTGGAGGAACGCATAGGTTGAACGAGGCATCTCAACTTAATCACTCACGCAATCCCTTTCGCGGCTGGCTTCGCTCACCGAACTCGTTTCGCAGCCTACTTGCACCAAGTCTCCCACCCAGAAGTGGGCCCAGTTAAAACAGAAGATCAACCAGGCGACCAAGAAACAGCAGGGGAAGTCAGCCGCCAACACCGACTCCAAGACTAGCGAGTCTGCCGAAATGTGGATTTATGAGACCGTCTACCGCCACACCTACCCTCGCCTCGATATCAACGTGTCCAAGATGCAGAACCATTTGCTCAAGAGCCCCTTCTGTATTCACCCCAAGACCGGCAGAGTGTGCATACCGCTCAACACCAAGGAAATCGACTCCTTCGACCCCTTCGCGGTCCCCACTCTCCCCCAGATCGTCGCGGAGCTCGACGAATACGAGAAAACCCACGGCAAGGCCGCAGCTGCCAAGGTGCCAGACTGGCAGAAGACCTCCATGAAGTCCAGTGTTCAGTACTTCCTTAAGACCTTCCTCAACCCCATGAAGACAGAGATTAGGAAGAAGAGGCAGGACATGAAGGATAGGGAAGCTGCCGTGATGGGCGACTTCTAGATTTTTAAATGGTAGCCGATTGATTAGTCTTAACAAAACCAAACATTTTAATCCTGCTTCTCCTCCTCATCCTCCTCATGACCACCATGCCACAGTCCCTGCAAATGCGCGCTCGCAAACCTGAACGTCGCGACGATAGGGAAGTGGTTACTGGGATGAACCAAATCCGGAATGATTTGATGCTCGCTCAGTGGGTTCTCCTTCACGAAAGGCTGGTACGTCCCCCTCCAGTCGAAGAATGGAGGCTTTTTCTTCCAGAGCTTCTTCCTCTCCTTCTTCACCTCCCGCTTCAGGACCCCCCCAGCTCCCCCCCCGCCGTCGCCTCCGCCCCCTCCCCCCCTTTTCTTCTTCTCGTTAGCTTCCATCTGCTTCTCCTGCTTCCTCCTCTCCTTCTCCAACCTTGCCTCCTCCTCCAACCTTGCCTCCTCCTCCTCGAGCTCCTTGGCTCTAATCTCCAAGTCTCTGTCCCTCATTTCCAGATAAATGTCGTCGAAACCGTCCAGGTCATAGTCCATGTCAACAACAACTTCGTTCTCCCTGACGTCGTTAGCGATGTTGAGCTCCTCCCCGTCCCTCCCCCCTAGAATTGGTATGTTCAGAACGTCAACGCATACCAGCATCTCTTCGCTAGCTAGAATGTAGTCGGACGTTACTGCCCCGTGAGCACCTACGCTCGTGTAAAGCGGTTCCCCCGCAGCGCAGTATCCTCTGTAAGCGCTTTTCAACTTCAAGTAGTGCACCTGCCTGGCGTCGGGGCTTCCAACAATGTCGGGTTGACCAACGATGGCATCATGAGCTCTCTCAGCGTCTTCCCGCCACGCTTCCTCTATGTTGTCGGTGGCCAGAACCAAAGCCCCTCTTGCATTGCTGGTGTTTGCCCTGACCAAATTGCCGGATGCGTCTATGGTCATACTAACCTCCCCCCCCCCCTCCCCCCCCCCTTCCTCCTCCTCCGCCGCATCGTTCAGCAAGCCGACAAGCATACCATTCTCGTCGAAGCCATCATCGCTCTCCCCATCACCGTCCATATCGTCCCCCCTATTCCCAAAGCTAGGGAAGAGCGGAAGTTGCTGCTTCCTCACGGGGGCGACAAGCCTGTTTTCCGTCCCGTCCATGAATCTTGGCGTTATCTTACTCACAGGCAACACAGTCTCCTTTCCATTTATGATTATCGTGCCCATTAGTTCTTTCCTTATCTGCAGGGCTCTCTTTTTGGCCTCTATCGCGACCTCTTCCTCATGAATTTGCAATTTTTTCACTTCCTTTATATCAGAAAGCCATTTCCCTCTTTTGTTCTGTTCACCCTTGAGTGCCTCAATCTCGTTCTCCCACCTCTGCACCTCAGTATAATCATCCCAAGTGATGGTGAACGAGTACCCCCAATATTCGTTCTGCTCATCCGAGAAAAAACCGTAGTAGAACTTCTTGTCAATGTTGAGCTCCCCATATCCCTCGCCCTCCCTGCAAACTTCCACAAGAACAGGGAACTCGTCGGGGTCAGTCCGGTACTCCCCGTCAAACACGCAGTTCATCTCTTCGTTAGCCAAGGTCCTAGCGGATAGGACTTCGTCGTAAGTTTCATCTTCGTAGAAACACAAGATATCCGCATCCATTTCCAGCTTAGTTTTCTTGTGAAACTCTACCTTGGCTCCAAACTTGCACCCCTTCAATAGCACCTCATCCTTCAAATCCATGCAGGGCTTGTAAGGGTGACTGCTTGCAATCGTTATGGTTCGTCTCTCCGGTTTTGGTCCCGCCGACAGCTTGCCTTGCAGCTTTTCTGTGCAAATCGGCTCGCTGATCTTTGTCCAGTCGCCGGTTCCGCACTCATTGAATCCAGCCACCTTGAACTCGTAGGTAACCCCAGAAGACAACCCAGTAATCACGCAGCACCGAAGAGTAGGGTCATAATCCTCTTCAGCTTCTCCTTCTTTCCTCGCCACGATGCAGTCCTCCTTGGGGAAATATCGCTTCTCCTTGAAGGCCAAGTTCTGGTTTCCTCCGATTCTCCAGGTCACGTAGTAACCAAGCACCGGCGGGGACAGTCCGTTATCTAAATCTTCACACTCGTTCCACGTCAGTATGACGCTGCTACGGCTAACAGCCTTGCCCCCGTGGAACCTATCCAAACTCACCCGCACATCTCCCCCGACTGGCACCCCTGGCGCCTGGGGGTCAATCGGAGTCATGCCAGTGGTCAAAACTTCGTAGACCTTGCCTCCTGGCATGCAATTGAGAGTCCCAGCCATAATCACCGGAAGCTGAAAATCCGCATTGAACTTTTCTATCTTATGGGCCACGTACGACGACTGCAGAAGCCTCACCGCCTCCAGACTAGGCTCTTCCTCCATGGCCACGCAGCTCACACACACTCCGGTAGGGTCATCACACTTCTCCCAAGGCTGAAGACTAAGCATGATAGCGACGTGGTCAGTGACTGCCCTCGCAGCCAAATTTCTGTCCTCCAAATCATCTGTCACTGCGTCATTCAGCTCAAGCATTTCACTCCGGAACATCTGGAAACTATCACGTTTATAAGCAATGACAACGCCATCTTGGCGAGGTCTCAGGTGCTCCGTCCTCTTCTTGAAGATGGCATCGTAGCCAGCCTGCGAGAGCTGGGGCCTCCACCATTCTGCAAAATCATCCACCGATTGCAGACAAATAATGTCAGCATCGAAGCTAAAGATTTCGCGCAGCAGTGTTTGGCGCCTCTTGACCCAATTTGAGACTGAATGTTCGATGTAAGGGAGGGTTTTGGCGTCCTCTTGAGAGAGAGTGTTGTAACTGCATATGGTGATTGTCCTGGAGTCTGTGATCTGCTTTGAAACCTGAACGTGTTCCTTAAACTTCTTCCTCCCGAAGAGAGACTCGGGAACAATTGCGAGTTCCTCCGCGTTGTTATGGGCCAGTTTTTTCCTAGCTGACACTTGAAAAAGGTCTTCAGTTGGAGGGAAGTACTGTGCGGGGGGGTTGGGGTCGGGAAGGTTGGGAAAGAGAGGGTTAGGATGTCACTAAGAGGCACCACACAGGCACCACGCAGGCACCACACAGGCACCAAATCCACGAGAAAGCCACCCACCTCGTTTGTTAACTTTTGCGTCTGCTCACGTTGGAGGGTTATGTTTGCTGGCAGCATGACCCTCTTGGCGTAAAGCTTTTTATCAACATTGTAAGGAGTTTTGTACCGAGGAGGCGACCGATATACGGCAAACTTCGCCATCGGATGAGGCGGCTTCGCCGCCGTCATGGTCGGTCCAGGGGGAGGAGCATTCTGACCACTCTCTGAAGAGGGAGGGAGGGGGGTTGGCTCGCTTGCACACTCTTGAGAGGGAGGCGATGATAATAGGCCGTCGTCCGGAAGGTCATCCAACGAAGAAACTCGCGGACTTGCGAGTTTCTTCTCGTCCTCCATCGTAGGCAACAAAAAATGAGGGTTGGGTTTTCATCCGCTTGGGGAAGCCCCAGCAAAAAAGCCGGGTCTGTTGTGTTGGCCTAGGTGAGTCATTTTTGGGTTTGAGGGTTGAGAACTCCGCCTCCACAAATCATTAGGCCAAAAGCGCCTGCCACACGTATCTAATCACCGCCAACATCTCCTCATCTTAATCTTCCCCAGAGAACTGCAAAGGATCTCGGATTTACAATGAACTTTTTCAAGGGAAACCCCGGAAGCTCTTCTAAATCGAGGAAATCTTCCAACTCTTCGGGGGATTCTACGTCGTCGTCCTCGTTTGTGTTCTCAAACTTTCAGAAGAGACTCAGAGAAACCGCACTGGACAAGCTTGGGGTTCGAGAGATTATCTCAGATAACATCACCAACGATGCGCTAGTTGAGGATCGCCTGAGGACTGTCGGGGAATCCCACAAGTCTCTCAAGCTCGCAAAGGCGAGGGTGCTGGGTCACATGGAGAGAATGAAGGCACTTCAGGACTCGACTCTTCTACTCTCAACTGAGACTTCGTTGTTTGGCGACACGACTCCTATTTGCTCCCAGCTCGCAAAGGTAGCAGCGGAACCGGTATACAGCTGTGCCGCGCACTGTTTGTCGGAAAATTGCGTGACTCTCATCAACCAGGCCATGGAGCTGTGCAGCATGATTGTGGAAAAATCCAAGAGGAGACATAACCATATCCTCGATTACACCCACAACAAGAGGCTGTGGGAGAACAAAATCGAGAAGCCGGGGAAGGACCTTGAGAAGCACGAGGAGGAACTCTCGAGGAGGAAGATGAAGTTGGATGTTTCCATTTCCACCGTCCAGGAGTCCAACCAGGAGCTGCACCGGCTGCTGTCAAGCTACCTGAGCATCTCAGAGGAGGTGAAGGCCCACGTGCAGAGCGCCTTCCTCGCGTGCCACACCTTTTATGCAAAGAGGATGCTCGAGGTTTGTAGTGGCCCTGCCTCTAAGTCCCCGCTCTTGAATGAGCTTGAAGAAATTCACGAGGGTGTCGCCTACCGCGGCAAGACTCTAAGAGTATTTAAGAACCAGCACGTCAAACTGCGCGAGCAAATTATGAGCGTTGTGGAGGGCTCAGAGATCAAGTACGCCAACGAGCAGTATGCCGCCGACTGTCCTTCGACGAAGGGCAAGGGAAAGGCGAATAAGAAAGCCCTGTACAAGAGCGCATCGTTCGACGATAAGGGGAGGAGCTCCTTGTCGGAAGAAGATGGACTCCCCCAGGTGCTTACCGAAAGCTTAATCTACTTGGACAAGAATGGTCTGGAGAGCGTCGGCCTGTTTAGGGTCGGAGGCGAGCAAGAGTGCGTCGACAACCTTCTGAAGCACTTTGAGGAGAACGAGAAGCATCAAGAGGACCTACTCGAAACTGATCAGGAGTGCAGAACGGAGGTTACTGTCCCCAACATTGCAAGTCTGCTGAAGCTTTGGTTTAGAAATTTGCCTACCTCGCTCATCCCGGAAAGTAGCTACTCGGCGTTGATGAAGAGCTCCCAAAAAGGCAAGAAGGATCTGCTGGTCGATTTCCAGAAAGAGATGAGGGACTGGGGAAGCGAGCACATTGAGGTCTTGGCTCTCCTTTTGGGTTTTTTGTACAAGGTGGCAACCAAGAGCGAGGTGAACAAGATGACGAGCGAAAACTTAGCAATCGTCTTTGCCCCGACAATTTTCCGACCTCCACAGGATCTCAACCCCATGAAAGTTATGGAAAATGTGAGCGGAAGCATCTTATTTATTAAAGTTCTGATCGAGAACGTTTACGAGATCTTTGGAAACAGCGTGAACGAGGCTTTGAACTTGATAGGCATAGACGGGGAATATGATGTGAATGAGGGAGAGGCGAAAGGGGAGATGGGAACAGTGGTGGAGGGCGAGGGAGACGAGGAGGGGAAGGGGGAGGAGGAGACAGGAGTGCGGCCTCCACCCAAACCAAAGCCTTCGAGCGCCCCCCCTCCCCCCCCTCCTAGCACAAAGCCAGCAAAACCGAGAGCGCCCCCCCCGCCTCTCAGCAAGGCTGGTAGCTCAGGGAGCGTAATTTAGAGTGAGGCGGTTCTCTTTTATGAAAACAAGGCTTTTGTTCTTAGATAAAATCAAGATAGGTGCACTCGAGCTTTTTACCCGGAGCTACTTCGCATGTCGTTGTTAAAAAGAGCATGAAGAAAACTCCCAGTACGAAGACCCTAACGATGGCGATCTGGATGAATTTCTTGGCGGAGATGATGTTGAGGAGGTCGCAAACTTCCTCCAAAACTTCCATGGAAGCATACTCCTTCCCCTCATCATCTATGTGCAGAGAACCGTGGCGTCCGGAGTATAGATTGGGCAACTTGGGCATATCAGAAATGACTGTGGGTGGCGCTGAGGGCGACTCTTCTTGTTGTCGAATGTCCTCCATGAGGGGAGATAGAAGGTTGCTAACATGATTGGGTGCACGAACGACCTCTGACTTATACTTCCGGCTAAATATTTCCTCGTCAGCTTGATCAGCTTGTTCAGTATCGTTAAGATTTTTAGAACAGCGAGAAGAAACGCGAGATTCCGACAGTCTGAGCGCAGCAAGGAGAGAAGGTCTCTTCGCCTGCAGAGACCATCGCTTCACTGATGTCGAGGAAACATTGTTGGGACCGTCTGGACTGGCAGGATCGTCGGAATCAGCATAACCTCCAGTGCTTGCGTCGCTATGCCTGCGGCGCCTCAGCATGGCCTCGAGGTGAGTGTCCCTCGAAAGGTGAGATCGCCGGAACGATAAGCGGTGGTTGGAAATGCTGCGACGAGCGAAGCGACGAGCGAGCGTGAGTTGGTAGCATAAATATGTTGGGTCCTATATTTGCGTTCTTACCTCCTCAAATTTGAGCCTTCCTCCCGCGATGCTCTCTGATCCTTGTCGACTGGGAAGGAAGGCGCAGGGTTATCACCCCAGCCCCTGAGGAGACCCCCGAGCTCTTCCTCTGGCTCATCCTCTACTATTGTCGGCTCGCGGATTGAAACACGCCCCCCGCCTGAAGAACGGCGGGTGGTAGAATTGCGGTTGAAAATCGGCTTGGAGGAGTCACCCCAACCCCTCAGGAGAGTGCCGGGGGTTGGTACCGAAGGATTGGAGTCGTTGGGCGTGAGGAGATCCGTGGGGCGAGTCGAAGTTTGAGCAGAATGGCTGCTCGGCTTGGAGTTATCCAGGGTCGTGGAACGCCCAGTCGAGTTAGAAATAATTGTGGATGACCTAGCGTTGACGCTCTTGTTGCCTTGCTTAAGAGGGTGCGCCTCCGAATGGAGTTGACTTTCGTTACGGTACTCTTCGAGCTGCAGCTCCTGGGCGAAGTAGACGAGGTCGTCAACCAGCGACGACTTGGCCAATGAAGGACCGAAGAAGCGGAGAGTTGCGTAGAATGGCAGCTGGTTGAGGCCAAACATGTAGAGGTAAAAGAAGGGCTGAATTACCGAGAAGAAGGCAAAGGTGGGATCTATGTGGAAAAAGACGAGGAGGGAAAGGGAAAGAAAGAGGGAGAAGAAGAGGAGGACAGCCTGAAAGGTTCTAAGGGGGAACTCGGGCGCTGTTAGGGGGAAACAGTTTCGCCACTCGTCGGACTCAAAGAGGCAAGGGCAAAGCCTGTGCTTCGACGCCCGCTCTGTCTTTTCCCAGGACGTCCGATCGTGCTCGTTGTGGTGACTTGCCGTTTGGTGGTGACGGGAAGCTTGGGATACGCTCGAGTGAGCTGAAAGGTGCGAGTTGGAGGAGAGGTGGGAGTGCGTTGAGACGTGGGAGGCCCGAGAGTAGGAGGACGTGGGGCGGTTATGAGGCAGGGAGGTCGGGGGGGGGTCGGATTGGGCAAATGGGACAGATGAGACGGGGGCACGGCCGTCGGCGCGGGCGTCGCGCAGAGCGTTTACTGCGTCTTTGCGCATCTGGGCGGCCTGGGTGTGGGGGGTGAGGGCGAGAAACGCGTGGCGAGGTGCGAAGCGACGAGTGAAATGGGTTAGATCGAGCCCTTCCTGTCAACCCTTCTGATTTTCGCACACTCGTACCTCCTGTTGGTGAGGATACTGCCCACGAGACCAGTCCCTGGACACAGTGGAGCGGAGGACGTTCCCTATCGAGGACTGCTCCGAGTGGATGGACTGCCCGTCGACGTCATGGATAAAGGAGGGAGAGGGATCGAATCGGGAAGCCCTGGCATTGGAGCCGGTGGATTCCTTCCTGGCAGTAAGTAGGATGAGGGAAGCCCTAGAGCGCTCGAATCCGGCCCAAATAAGGCCGTTTAGGAGGTATAGTACCCAGCCGATGAAGAACATGGCCCAAAAATAATTTTGGTTGACTGCCGCAGTTTCTGCCCACATCTACTCGGGGGGGTGGGGGTGGGTTGGAGGGTTAGTGCGGGGAGGGTGCGGGGAGGTCCTTGGGGCTTGGTTGAAGTCGGGTCATGGTCGCTGCTTCTCACCTCCTCCATCTGATCAAGGGTGCCGTCGCTAATGTCAATAATCAGAGCCACTCCGGTAGTCAGGGCAGTCATTACAAGGATCCCTACCCAGGTTCGCCAGCCCACCTGGACGAGCTTCACGCAAAGGGCAGACGTGCAACGGTCGACGTACTCAGCGTAGTCGAAGGGCAAGTCAGGGGGTAGGCCCTGGGAGGTTAGGAAGAAATACCTCGTTAGGAGGTACGCGTTCAGCTGCATGCGTTTGTCGAGCTCGGACATGCCGAAGAAGATCTGCTTCGGGTGTTCGATCACCCACCACTGTTTCTCCTTCTCTATCCGCAATGTCTTGAGCTCTGATATGCCCTCCACCAGGTCAAAGTTGTATACCAGGTCCTCATAGTCCCCGAGGCTGGTCAAAATCCTCTTGCTGCTCCGGGCAATCCACGCCGCAGTCGTGTAGTAGATACTCATCATCATAAAGAGCGTCAGGTGGACAAACTCTGTGAGGTGATACTCATCTTCCGACAGACTTCCCAGCTGGGAAACAAGAAACAGCGTGAAGGAGATCAAGCCTAGCATCGACAGCTCAGCCAGCATCGCAGCTACGTAGTTCCTCCAGAATCTGTCGTGCTTGGCCGCGTGTATAGCCCTGTGTATGACATGTTCGAAGAAGAGAGCGAACCCCACTAGGCATGCTACTGTTATGGAAAGGGGAACGGTCACGCCGGCAAGGTCGAGACAGGCGAACAAACCGGGCCAGCGGGCATTGCACGAATGAGCAGAGTGATCATCTGAAGAGTCTCCTCCCATTGGAGGGATCAAAGAAATGAATTCTAGGAGGGGAGATTGAAGAGGGTGTCTTGCGATGACCTTGATTTGGGCCCAAAATAAAAAAAATATAAGGGAGATGGGGAGGGCGCGGGAATGGTTAAAGGGAGGAGGAAAGGATTAGTGAAGTGCGGACCAAAAAAAAGCGAAACAGCGTAAATGAAACAACCTTATCATAACTTTGTAATTTAGGGTTCGCTTTGATTTCGGACAATAATGAATGTGTCGCAGCAGAAAGGCCGAGAGTGAGGTGTGAAATTGAAGTAGAATTTAGAGCATTAGTTTAGGAGGTGAGAGGGTTTATGTTGCGCAATGGGATATTATAGATAGGCAGTTGTTTGATTACGGGTAGATAATGTCGATATTAGTTGTTAATAAGTATTTTAAAGCAGGCCTCTTTTCGTGTGTTGAGTTATGTTCCATGTTTTATGCTAACTCTAACTACGTTAGATCTCATTATATAGAATACAAAGTCCACTACAACCGAGCTCTACCAACGCCCGACACACCCCTACAAAGCCATACAGAGGAATCTCCTTCTGTCACTACATGACATTGCAGGGACATTGCAGGGACATTGACTTATATTTAGAGTCTGGAGGGAGTGTTTTAGGGAGTGTTGGAGGAATAGTAGACAATAGGATAGAAGGTTAACATTAGAACATAACACACACTATAGAGCACTAGAGAGCATAACACACACACACACACACACAAAAGACACACACAAAAGACACACACAAAAGACACACAAAAGACACACTAGATAGAAAGAGCATGCCACACCCACATCCACAGACGGGCAAGAGGAGAGGCAGGGGGGGGGGCAGGGGAAGTGCAGGGAGGGAAGGAGGAGGGAACAGAGGGTTAACCCCAACTGGGAGCGACTGGAACCAGGTGAGGGCGACCGATTGCTCCCATTTGCAACTGGATTTCACATTTGCAACTGGATTTCACATTTGCAACTGGATTTCCTAATACCTCTTGGCCCTAACCCCCCCTTCCCCCCCCTTCACCCCCAGCAGCAGTACGGCTACCCCTACGGTCACCAAGCCCAGGGCTACCACGCCCAGGGCTACCACTCCCAGGGCTACCACTCCCAGGACTACCACGCACAGGGCTACCACGCACAGGGATACCACGCCCAGGGCTACCCTGCCCAGGGTTACCAGCAGGGCTATCCACAGGCCGACCCTTACGCCCATCCTTACGTGCCTCCGGCCCAAGCGTACCCAAGGGGACAAGGGTTCGCACCCCCACCCTCGCAGCCCAGCCCCGAGCAGATGGCCTACTTGCAGCAGCAGCAGCAGCAGCAGCAGCAGCAGCAGCAGCAGCAGCAGCAGCAGCAGCAGCAGGCGATGGGCGGGGGGGGCTACGACCAGAGCTGGGAATTCAGCTACAACGCCCCCGTAGAATACGGGCCCAACCATCACAGGCAGGTGAGTGAAGCAGGCAGGTGACCAAGTAGGCAAGCAATCAGTCAAGGTCAAGGACTGCCTTTTTTCCATCTTCCTTCTTCGTCCTCCTTTCTCTACTTCTCCTTCTAGCTCGCAACCCTCATTAACCACCCCTCCTTCCCACTTCGACCCTATCCCCACAGTACGACGCCGCTCTCCCCGGTCCACCCATGCATGCGTACGGTGAGGGACAGTACCCCCAGGGGCAGTACGACAATGGTCAGCAGCAACAGGGAGACCACACCCACAACACTATGCAGCCCGGGAACTATCGCTATAACCACTACCCGGTCCACCCCAACGTTAACACGTACGGGGTGTACGACCCGTACGCCCACCTCCAGCCCTGGAAGTTTGACAAGAACAGCCAGGAGTACAAGGACTGGAGGCAGTGGAAGCGTCACTTCGGCAAGGGCCAGAACCGGGCTCAGCTCAAGGGGCAGGAGGCGGCGAGGGCGCCCAGGCAGAACACCATGTTCCACAACCCGGCCAACCAGGCGCCGGCGACACCAGTCATCACACTAACGTCAGAGGAGATTGAGAATAATGCTAAGCTAGCCAAGGAAAGGAACGCCGAGGTCAGCGCCCTGCAGGCGGAAGTCGACTCTATCGAAGGTGAGATTGGTGTGGTGGAGAGCGGGATGCTCTTTACTCCCGTCCCGCAGTTCGTTCTCCAAGCTTACCCCCCCCCCCTCATCCCCCCCCCCTCCAGATGTCAAGGTATGCTCCGGCAATGACAGGTACATCCTCGTCGATATCAAGGGACCCAAAAACACCGTCTACGAGAATGGGATCTATATTGTTGAGATATTCATGGAGGCCACATATCCAAACAAGTATCCGTCTGCGCACTTTGCCACCCGCATTGTAAACCCTCACGTAGACCCTCTAGGCCGGATCACATTCCCCACGCCCCTCCCCAACCCGGAGGCCCCAAGCCTCAAGTCCCTCATCAACCACATCTTGGAAACCATAATGAAGGCCGAAATTCCAGAGGAAATGAAGCAGAGCGCCATCGACGCAAACTGGAGGTACGGGGAGCTCAACTTAAGCGACGACGAGCTCGACCCTGACGACCCGATAAGGAACTGGGAGCCTGGTCGGGTCGCCGAGATTCTCTCCGTCAGCCCCCAAGACCTCTCTGATTACACTGAGTTTTTCAAGAGGCTCGAGTTCCAGAGCGAGGAGAACAAGAGCTCCGTAAAGGGATTCAAGCTGATCTCGAAGGACTCGGACGTCGCGGCGGGCGGGAACTCGCAGGTCGCGGGGGGGAAGGCAGCCGAGAAGAGCAGCAGCAGTATCCTGGGCAAGTGGAGCAAGGGCGCAACCGTCGACGATGAGGAGGTAAGGACGGGGACAATTACGGAACCCATGGACGTGGACGGGGGCCTCAACCATCTAACTATTTTCGCCTCGCTCGTCGCTCGCTCGTCGTTGCTCGCTCGTCGCTCATCGTTCCGTGCAGGAGGAGTCTGCAACGCTGCAGTTCCAACCCCAAAACGCCGAGGAAGCCTTTTACGCATCCCGTTCCAAGCCTTCCGCCCCACTCAACTACTCGGGGCACTCCTTCCTGACTCTCTCACACGCCATATCTCAGACCACACTCAACGCTATTACCAAGACCATGAGATTCACCAAGATGACCGTCGAGCAGTGCCAGATGCTCCCGGCCGTCCTTGAGGGAAAGGACATACTCGTCAGGTCCAACACTGGGACGGGAAAGACCATATCTTTCCTCATACCCTGCATCGAGAGGGCCTCCATGTTCCTAATGACCCCCAGAAGCACGCAAATGTCGGCCCTCATAATTTCTCCCACGAGGGAGCTCGCCTCGCAGATTGGAGACATGGCGCAGCAGCTACTCTTCTTCAACGACCAGATCACCATCGACATCTTCATGGGGGGGAAGAATATCAACTCCGAGGTCGCTCGCTGCAACAATACGTACCCCACCATCCTTATCGTAACCCCTGGAAGGATGCTGGACCACCTCGAGAGGGACGTGGGCGAGCTCAAGCTGCAGCTCGCCAGCCTCAACACCCTCGTCCTGGACGAGAGCGACCAACTCCTCGCCGCGGGGTTCCTACCTTCGATCGAGACGATCCTCTCCCACGTCCCCATGAAGAGCCAGGATCTTCAAAGTATGATGTTCTCCGCCACCGTCCCCCCGAGCTTGCACGGGGTCGTGAGTAGCACCCTGAAGAACGACGGGTACTTCCTCGACGCTGACAAGACCAAGACAAAGTGGGGCCTCTCGCAATTCAACGACGAGGCTAATACGCTCTTGAGCAAGAGCTCAAAGAGCACCGACGCTACCACTGAGAACATTGGGGTCGCCATGAGGAGGGCAGCCAAGATCGCTTCGGAAGATCTCAAGGCCGAGAAGAAGAGAAACGGAGAGGGCGACCCCGGGACCCCGACTGTGAGCCAGGCTACCCTGACGAATTTTAAGGACATTGTCGGGCCTTCAATTGTTCAATATCACGTGATATGCGAACTCGAGTATCAGGCGATAATGCTCAAGAGGATCCTCGGCTTGGCCACCGCTAGGAAGAATTACAAGGTCATCGTCTTCTTCCAGACGGCCAGGGCCACGGCCTACTTCGTCAGCATCATGTACGAGATGCACAACGTGGACGTCCTGGAGATGCACTCTCGGAAGTCCCAGCCCCACAGAGCCCACGTGTCGCACAAGTTCAAATCCGAGAGCAACCAGGTCCTCTTCACGAGCGACGTATCGGCAAGGGGCGTCGACTACCCGAACGTCACCTGCTGCATCCAAGTCGGCCTTCCCCAGAACCTTGAGAACTACATTCACAGGTGCGGTAGGAGTGGCAGAGGAGTGCAGGGAGGGCTCTCCATCGTCCTCCTGAGCACTTTCGAGCAAGTCTTTCTGAAGGAACTTGGAGAGCAAAGGATCGAGGTTCCGAGACTCGACATCAACTTCGGCGAAAATGAGCACATAGCTAACAAGCTCAAGCCTTCCTCCGAATTCGTCCAGAGCAAGGAGCTCCTAAATCGCGCCAAGCTTCATTACCAGGCATGGATCGGCTACTACTGCAGTCACATAAGGAGGCTGAAGTTGGACAAGGTTGACATTGTCCAGCTGAGTTTGAAATACTCTGCTGGCGTGCTACTTCTCAAGGAAATCCCATCCATTCGCGCTTCAACTGCCGAGAAGATGGGTGTGAAAGGCATTCCAGGCATAAACATTGAGATGCCCGTAGAAGGGGACCGCAAGGAAACCAAGCAGGCACGCAAAACCAACAGCTACGCCAACGACAACGTTAATAATGACAATCATGACGATCGTGATAACATAAATAATCACGACAACACCACCAACAATACATGACACACACAAAGTTGAGGGAAGGGTTAGATCCCTCAACAGCTATATTTTTGTAACAAAGAAAAATGATTTAATATGAGCTTACGTTCATTATGTTAAATGTTTGTGATTCTTATATATCTTACGATCTGTTTGTGGTGGTGGTGACGATGGACATGTCTGTGTACCGATTGCCATTCTCGTTTTTAATGTCTTTGTTTTTGTCGCGGTTCAGGTGTTATAATCTAGTTCTTTGTCTTCTTCTTTGCCCTGTTTTCTGCTCAACTCTTTCTTCTGTTGTAAAGACAAACACAACTCTATACATACACAACTACATAATACTTACCCATTCCTACCACATACTTACCCCTATCTTTCACCGTATCCCCCACGTACTCCATACCCCCCACTACTTGGAGATACTTCTAAATTTCCTCGGACCCCCTCGAACCCTCGCCTCCTCTACCTCTCCATTTTAGGCCTAACCACCATAAAATGATAACCATGCTCTTACTTATCCTGACCCTCTTGTCAGGTATCGTCGTCCATGGATTCCAACCTACGACCCTCCAAGAATTGAAGGATGCCATCGAATCTCACCTTACTGGATCTTCTGACAAGGGTCCCATTAACAATTGGGATACCTCCTTGATCACCGACATGTCTAAGTTGTTTTGTGGATCTTCATATTATTGCGATTGTGGTAGTTTATGTTCCGAGTACCAACAATTCAATGAGGATATCTCAGGATGGGACACTTCCCAGGTTACTTCTATGTCATACATGTTTAGGAGCGCCAACAACTTCAATCAGGATATCTCAGGATGGGATACGTCCCAGGTTACTTCTATGTCATCCATGTTTTCCTACGCCTACGACTTCAATCAGGATATCTCAGGATGGGATACGTCCCAGGTTACTTATATGTCAGACATGTTTTACTCCGCCGACAACTTCAATCAGGATATCTCAGGATGGAACGTATGTGCATGTACTTATTTCTACGATATGTTTTATGGGTCAGGATATTCCGGATCCTCCTTATCCACGGCACAATGCACGGGCTGCCCTTCCGGTAGGTACACGGAGGGAACTGGAGAATATGTCCAAGGAGGAAACCCATGCCAAGGTACGTTTGTTTCTTCTCGAGGGGGGGGTCCGTCCAAGTTTGTTTCTTCTCGAGAAGCGGGGTTGCTTCGATTTTGGTCCGTCCAAGGGGGGGTCCGAGGGGGGTCCGAGGGGGGTCCGAGGGGGGTCCGAGGGGGGTTCGAGGGGTCAAGGGTCACACACACACAAAATATCTAACACAAGAAAAAACGCCAAAAACAACCACAGGATGTGAAGCCGGCAAGTACTCGTCCACAACTGCAGCTACGTCATGTCAAGGTAAGTTTGTTTCTTCTTGAGAACCGGGGGTTCTTCGATTTTCGGAGGGGGGTCCGTCCGAGGGGGATGTTTGATGTTTGTTTGGAGAACAAATAAATTAAATATAAGTAAAGTGCTCCCCACAACTTACAAATTCACCAAAAAACGCCAAAACCACAGGGTGCGAAGCCGGCAAATACTCTGTGGAGGCAGCGTCAACATGTGTCGAAGAATGTCCCGCGGGAACCTACGTTTTCAACTCAACCTCAGCATGCAACAAGTGCCAAGCAGGAACCTATTCTGGAGTAGAGGGAGCCACAACGTGTCAAGGTGAGTTTGTTTCTTTTGGAGAATCCAAACTTGTTTAGGTTGGTTTGTTTCGGGGGGGTCAGGGTTGGGTCGGGGGTGTCCGAGGGGGGAAGAAGGGTCGAGACACTCACACATACAAAATAATCAAACAACAAAAAAAACACAAAAACCACCACAGGATGCGAAGCCGGCAAATACTCTACAGCCACTGCAGCCACAACGGAATCCACATGCACCAGCTGCCCAGTTGGCGAGACCTCCATCGCCGGCGCCGCCTTCTGCAACTCCTGCGAGGCCGGAAAGTACGG